>WYDF02303339.1:0-15449 GCA_009867245.2 Adranes taylori
CAGAACAATACCATTAGGCGTATTCCTATCTAGTCCTAACATTCTTCTCATACAACTTACCTGTACCCTCTCCATCAGCTCCCTTTCTTCAACCGCCCATACTTTCCCTCCATACATTACAATGCCATTCACATATATCTCCATTATCTTATTTCTCATTTTCACAGATTACCCGAACGTCCTCTCCCATATCATTCTCATTCTTTCTATCGCCGCTCTCGCTTTACTTGTCGCGATATGGTCCTATATGGTCCGTATACTTGTTTGTTTCTATATGGTCCTTATACTTCCAATTTTGCGACAGCACAATTATCAAATATCTAAACTTCTTCATACTTTCTATTTTATGTCCACCTACACAAAATTCAGCTCTTGATTTTGAATAACCCTGATTATACAAATTTTGTGAAAAAATCGTTTAATACTAACAAATTTAAAATTGTAAAAACAGACCCCACTAACAACTTAAAACTAGAATTAAAAGACTTAATAAAGTCCCAAACAGTTTTGACAAAGTCACAAAATTAATTCCTAAGAATCACAACATCTCATGGCTCTACTGTGTTCCAAAAATTCATAAAATAGACAATTCCGACGATATTACTTCTTCTAGGGCTTAAGAGATACTAGGGATATTAGGGATTAACTCAAAACTAAGTAAAGTAATTTCCTTAAATAAAAAAACTTCTATTGATCTCTTCAATTAGTTAATGAATTGGATGGGTTTAAACTGTAAGAAAATTTTTAAATGTTCTCATTTGATGTGGGTAGCCTGTTCCCTTCGATTCCAAGAATGGAAGTTTTATAGATTGTTAAAACCAAATTCATTGACCTCAATTTACACCGGATGGTGAAGTGGAATTTCTCATCAATCCTTTGAAGTTAGTTCTAAAACAAGATTACTTTATTTTTTATAACGTAAACTATAGAGAAACCAACGGAGTGATTAAAATTTTACGAAAGGTATGTCGACGTCACCCTAATTATTTTTGAAGGAAAGGTAGAAGAGATTGTTGAACTTTGTGGATAATTTAATCCCATTTAATTCAAATGTCTGAAGTTCTCATAAATATGCAGATTGTAAAACCCTGATCCACAGAGCCATGAGTATAGCTCAAAGCGCAGATGCTTTCATATAAATAGTTAATATTAATTTTTTGCCAAATCACATGGTTTTGATGATAATATAATTTAAAGTTATTTTTAGAAAAACAAAGGAATCTCTCAACCAATCTAGTGTCGTGTGTGAGTTCTATATTTATACCTGAAACAAGATTTCATTCATTAATCTTTTTAGACAATAAATCTTAGCAGTTTAAAACGTTATTCTCAAAATTTAATATTAAAATTTCATAACAAAAAACCTATTACCTTTTTGAAAAATAATAAAGATAAAATACCTGTTATACAAAAATCAGGGATCTATAGAATTGATTGTGATTCATGTAACTGTTTTTAGATAGGTATGACTTCGAGGGTCAAACTAGATTAAAAGAGCATTTCTAGTTACAAAATAATAATAAATCAAATGTTGCTGAACACACCTCAACTACAAATCATCATTTTTCAATAGAGAAAACGCTAAGAACCTCCAGATTTTCAACGAATTCAAATTTAATACACAAATTTATATATACTATATTCATAAAGAGAATCAACAAGAATTAATTAATAAACAAATTCTGTACGATTTTACGAACATTGTTAACATGGAAGAATGATTCATATTATTAAATTTGATGTTAAAATTTATTAAATAAGTAAATATGCTAACCCGTAGTATCTTCAAAATAAGTCAATATCGAAAGATTACAGCAAATTCTATGCAATTAATTATATTTCCATAAGAGGTCAGAATTGTTATTCCGAAAAAGAAATAGTTTTTATTAAAAATCCCAAAATATGAAATTTTAAAAATAAATTTTCTTTATCATTATCAAGTTTTACAACACATATAAGTTTGATTTTGTTTAAAAGTAGTGTTTTTCTTTTTCTGTAAAAACATGATTAATCTTTTTCCAGCAAGTTTAATAGGATTAATTCGTCCATAATGTAGAGAAATAAAGATAAGATATTAATTTTTCAATGTAATGTATGTACCTACATCGTGATTTTCTTATTAATATTCTTATATAAAACATGCTAAATGCTGCGTACTTATATGTAGATTTGTAAATGAAGCATTTGTTGTCTTCGAAACTATAGTCAGCGGCTGTTGATAATTACATATACATTGGAGTTATTGGAACATTTTCTTTTATTTAACTATAACATTCGTATAATATATTATAATTTTCATACACTGTAAAGTGGAATATAGGCTATCATTTTAATTTTAATCTACTGTATCCACTTTTAGTATTTCATAGGTCGTAATGGCAAAATTCTAGGAAACATTTAGTTATTCCAACATTATTGTCTTACAATCAAATTACTTACACAAATTATTACAATTATTCAAACGTATTAGTATATGTCATCTTAAAATGATTTTTTGGGTAAATCTTAGTGGGTCAGCATTAGTAGGTAATTTAGTCTTTTCAAACGGGAACAATTAATTTCATTGCAGCTATCTAGTGAAATATTAAATATTCCTATATATCTGTTATTGTATGTTTGAAACTAATAGACGACCTGTACTTTACTGATAGCGGGTATGAAATAGAAAGGGGTAGCAACAGCGTAAGACAGTGAGACGTCGCTCTGTTGAAGCCTAGCGAAACCGAGCCTAGCCTAATAGTATCCCTAATAAAAGCAGTTTCTATGCACTGCCAAGCTGAATTTCGGGTTGAAATTCTTAAAATCAAAAATAAGACTAAGTGTTGAAATGTGTTCAGCTCAAATGTAAGTTATTATGTTAAATATATATGGACTAGTTTCAACATATTAATTTCTGCATTTATTCTTTTTACTAATTTACTTCAAGGACTAAACTTATAAACCGCTTTATTTATTTTCATTGGCAATTAAATTATTTACTTGAGAATTGGTGTTAAACTTTATCGCATGGGTATTATTCTTTTCATCAAAATACTAAATATAAATCATTTTGTGTTTTATTATTTTATGAGCAATGCTCTCCCGATATATATTAGTGCTATAAAGAATTAATGTACATTAAACAATTTATACTTTCTAATCTTTTTATAGTCGGGTGGGTTAAATCAGTAGAACTGAAATTTATTTATATACTAAAAACTCACCCTGCTATTTTGTCACAAATATAAACGCGACAATGTGTTATAAAAAATATATATAATTATAAATCCAATATAATTTCCAAATAACTATCATAATTTCATTTCAAATAAATCCAGAGACTTTAGCAATTCAAAATAAATCAAATTTCAATAACATTCTAGAATAATAAAATTGGTATCTCCTACCAAGGTTTGAAGTTAGATTCAATAAAAAAGAATTAATTATTTAGAAAAGATGGTAGTTGTAAAAGAAACATTGCTGAGAAATTTGGTTTTTAGTTTCATACGGTTATTTTCAGCGATAGTTGAGTAGAGGTGCCAAAATACTAAATTAGTAGTGCTTACATGCGAACACTAAAGAAGAATTATTTTTTGAATATATCACACAGCGGAATATACAAAATTGAGAGAAAATAATTTTATAATATTAAACACTGTATTGTGTGCAGCATGCAAATTAAACAATTAACCCCTATTTTTAATAAGCGGTCAAGGTTTGCCCGAAGTTACCAGAGAAATACTATTGATTAGCAGAAAAAAATTAATAATTTTGCTAAACATACATAATATGCTAATAGTCACAGATATGTTCGACATGACGTATAGATGTCGGTTGTTGTTTAAAAAGAATGACTACTGTAGAAGGTAACAACCTTATAGAGCTTAAGTTTGAAGCTTGACGACACTATGTGTCGTTTAGTATTTATTTGACAGTCATCAATCACAGTGAATTGTTCAACCAAGGATGAACATGGAAATACTTCCATAATATTTTGATAATTCAAATTTAATTAAAATATATGAATTGAAATTTTACAAAATTTAGATTATTATTATTTCTTCAAAGTAGCTCAAAGTTATTATCTATTAAAAGATAAACTAAACTAAATGCAATTATAATATATAACATGTCTACGATATATTTCGCACACATGCTATTTGAACAGCTATAAATATGTCTAATAAACAAAAGAAAATTTGCATCAATGATATAAAGTTTTATAGTCAATATAGAGCAAATAGGATTTCTAGATATTCAGAAGATATTTCATGGAACTGTAAATTTGTTATAGGATATTTTCTTTTGATATCTAATTTAAACATTCCGTGGGCTAAACGTGGGCTTTTATCATTTTCAACTTTATCGTGCTTGTTGCTAATTTATTCTGTATATATTGCTGATTAATTGTAAGAACAAACGAGTTAAGTTTAGTGTTATTATTGAGTACCACGCGACTTAGTTTATCTAATTTGAATCTCACTGTGTTGCTGCAAGTATATATTAATATATTATGCAGTGCTCTAAATTAAGTGAATTAATTGTTTTAAATTAATTTCTATTTAATTAATCTTTTATTAATTTAAATATTTAAACATTTAAGAGTACATTGGTAAACTAAACCAGGTCTAATTTAAAATATACCAGCTCTGAACATCTTCAGATAATTATTCAAGTTCAGGTTTTCTTGTTTAATTCAATTTAAATATTTACCCTAACATTCTTCGAATCTGCCAAAATTGCGATAGATTCTTAAATTTATTCTCCCAATTGTTCAAATTGGTCATTGTTATGTGATACAATGCTTTCATTAGAAAGCCTCAGTCGAACCAATTTCAAAGCGGAGCTAGATTCTATTCTGGGAGAGTCTGATCATTCGTGTACAATAATAAAACATTGAGAGACATTGTTTACACGAAGTCTTACGAGATACCGAGGAAGAACGTCGCAATGATCGACAAAATGAAGCGACCACACCAAAAATAGTAAAGAAAATCCAGAAAATGGTATCTGATTACCTTCGACTAAATATGCGCAAGCAAACAGACATCATATATATTTAGCGCATATCGCATATTGGCTGAAAATTTGAACATCAGAAAGATGTGTTTTGCGATTACTCATAATGGCAGAAAAACAGCGTCACGGACATATTTTGATTGAGAATGTGACGAACTTTTCTAATATAACATGTTACTCTAAATAAATGAAGTAAAAAAATGACGAAAATCCGGCAGTGGGAAAGGACAGTTAATACAATTGAGATGTATGATCGCGCTTACATTTCACGCATTGAATAAAGACGCGATGACAACAGCAGAGAGCTGTGTATGATTGTTGCTCGCTGCTTGCTCATTAATACACGCATTAGCAGTGGCTAATGCGTGCTACAGGAAACGTGTCTAAGCGTTTGCCGCCCATCCGTGGATAGGAAATGCTGTGGTGTAAGCAGTTCCCGCTAATGAATGATATGTATTGGCTGGTCATGTACGTTGAACTACTGTTGCTGGACTATAACAAGGGAGTCCACTATAGATCGCTCAACATCAACACCCCTGCATTCGAAGGTGTTAAGGTTATTTTAATAAGTGGAGTCTTATTAACTGCACTTTAATAAGTGGAGACTGTATCAGGTAGTAAATAATGAGTGGTTGGCTAAGCGCTGATCCGTATACGGAGCAAGAGTTGTGTTACGGCTTCCATCAATAAATACCGACATTTTGCATAGAACATTTTAGTGCACTTCATGAAAGGTGTGTGCAGCAGTAGACGACTAAACAAGCTGAGATATAAGCAGAGTAACAGCCAGCGACAACCACAGGGTAAGTAATCGTTTTCATATATTGTTACATCAATCTATTCCATTGACTTTTAATAGCTTTGTTTCTCATTCTACCTTGCCTATTTCTTATATTACTATAGTGCATAATTCCAGCTTTCGAATGCCGGGATTGGTTTTAGTCACTCAATAATAGTAACACTTATGAAGGCCATGGTGTCACGTGTCATATAGTGGTCCCTTCACATATCATCCACTACCGTTTATGTTTCTAACCTTCAAACGCCGAGGTTAGTTGCAATAACTTAGCAATCTTATAACCTTCGAACCCCGGGGTATTGAGCTACATATAGTGTATTCACTATACACATACTACCCCACTAGAGTGTATGACTCTAACCTTCAAACACCGAGATTAGTTTCAGTCGCTTAGCAATATTAACACTCTAGAGTGTATAAGCAATATAGAGTGTATAAGTCTAACTTATACACTCTATTCAATTAAAATATTAACTCTATTCAATTATTCAATTAAAATATCAACGTCGGGGTTAGTTTTAGTCACTAATAAAATCTTGACACCTACGAGAGCCGGGGTATTGAGGGATCTATAGCGGTTATTACCTGCCATTGTCATTATCCGAATCAGCTTGCAAAATGAGACCTCCGCCTCCCCGTTGTAATATACCCCGCTTTTACATGCTTCCGCATAATTATTGTTTCGTTATCAAATCACCGCACGTTTACACCGCTGTACATGCACCGCTTGTATATAGCAATTCGAATTCATTGATAGATTTCACTATTGTTTATTTGCTAACCGCCATTATTGCGTTATTGATTTGATTTGACATTTGATTAATTGACATTTACTTTTGCATCTATATTTCTTTGTTTGTTTGTTTGTATTGTTTATGAACACCAATAGACGTATTTTATAAAATCATTAATGCTGTTTCACTAATTAGCAGTAAGAATCTTTTTCAGCTGGCCACAAGAACAAAATTACCTGGACTTTTCACGTACTCGCAACTAGCCGTGCCCTCAATAAGTGCATTGAGGACTGGAGGAACAACAAGATCTAATGAAATAATATATTTCTTTGTGCCATTTGTGACAATCTTTAGGACTCTCCATTAGCAGTGTTACGAGTCGGAGTCTGTCACCATTTTACAGCAATAAAGCAGAGTTCTTGCATCGATTCATAACCATGGATGAAACATGGGTTCCTTACTTTAGACCGAAGACGAAGGAACAGTCAAAACAGTTGTCCGAAAGGTGAGAACCAGCTCCAAAGAAGTCGAAGACAGTTCCATTTGCAGTCAAAGACATGGCGTCAGTTTTTTGGGATACGCGTGATAATTTTCGTTTATTATTTTTTATTGTTAGAAAAGAAAGACAATCATCGACCGCATTTGGCAAGAAAAAAAAATGTTTCATTAATATCATGCACCAGATCACACATTCGTCATGGGATGGCCAAAATCAAAAAGATATGATCCAAATTGCTTCCAAACGCAACCTATTCGTCACATTTAGTTCCTTTGGATTACTTTCTGTTTCCAAACTTGAAACAATAGTTCGGTGGCAAAAGATTTGCCAACAATAAAGAGGTGGAATCGACGGTTGATTTCTAACTCGAGGAGCTCGACAATTCTCCTTATAAATAAGGTACCGAAGCTAATGAACATCGCTGGGAAAAGTGTAGCGACCTAAAAGGAGACTGTGACAGACTATTGCTCGCGAGTCAGTTAACGGACAGTCCTAGCGACTTGTCACACAATGGCGAAACAAATATCTTATGTACTATAGAACACTACCCTCCGGAAACGTGCCTCGTGCGGTAGGTCAGTTTAACGTGAGTCCGAACATGATAAGGTGGAACTGATCTCCTTGTTCCTCCGGGCATCAATGGCCTACTGAGCGCGTAGGTAGCTGCGAGGCTAACGAGTTGCCCAGGGGCTTTAGTTCTTGTTTTCAGCTGTAATAAACTTAATGCTAATGAATGAAGCTGCATTAATGATTTAACAAAAGCGTCTATTGTTCTTTATAGACAATACAAACAAAGAGAGAAATATATATTCAATTAAATCTAAATGCATAAATGTTAAATTAAAGCGATGACGAAAAAATATAAATATCCTGGTACAGACAGAGGATACATTAGGAATACTGGAATTCACTAAAGTGGCGTAACATCTCGTAATACGTTGATGTTACTGTTGCGTAGTGATTGATATTAGCATAAATCGGAATCATGCACCCAGGTAACGTCTCGCAATATGTTGACGTGACTGTAGAGTCTCTAACACCCATGTAAGCCGAAACTATACACTCTAGTGTAGGGATGCAGGGAATTATTGCAAGTCGCGTAACATCTTTTAGTGCGTTGATGTTGCTATTTTGCAGTGACTAAGCCCAGCGTACGCGAGAATCAAACACCCGAGTGGAACATCCACTGTAAGACAAGTAGTACCCCATAATACGTTAATGTTGGTATGAACGGGTGGTTAAGATTAGCATAAACCAGTATCACACACTCAAGCGGATTGTCCCGCAAGGATTTTTTTTGCATAACGCCTCATACCACATTACTATTGTGAAATTACTAAGATTAGCACAAGCGGATGGTGCGAGAAGAAATCACTAGAAAACATCTCGTAACACGTCGAAGTTATTGCACGTAAACAAGAAGCAGGCAGGCGGAAATAAGTGAAGCTATTCAATACACATGCAATTAAGAATAAATTATACGGTAGGTTAGAGTGCTTACTAAGTGATTTGATCACTGGTGACCGGCTCCGCTGCTAGTGTACTTGCTGCCAGTGCTGCAGTTTGCTGCTGGCGGGTACGGCTCTTGGTCATCGCTTGGAGTTCTCGAGATCAGGAATTCTCAATTACTAATTTTATACACCAAAAATCGCGCTACTTACAGACAGAGCCCCCACTCAATCTTTCTCTCAGTTGTACGGGTCGTATGAAATCCTTCACACATTACTTTACGTAACACAAAGACGTTACTATTGTGAAGTGACTAAGGTTACCATAAGCGGATAGTGCGGGAAGGAATCACTAGGTAACAACTCGTAACACGTCGAATCACACATAAGTGTGTAAACCAGAACGCTACACTCAATACCAATGAAGCACGTATGTACGCTTTTATATCACTATTACCGCTCTTCATATATAAACAATAATACCTCATGCAATCGTAGAAGTCGCGCACATACATGCATTCACATACTATATCCAGTTCACCTTTGCAAATAGATCGGCGTCTAGATTCTCCTTCTAACCTACGCGGAGTTATACATTCACACGAAGCAGTATAGAAGAAAGTACGTTTTTAAATTAATACCTAAACCATGTTCGTTTATCTTTCAATAAGAAAATACATTTTCGAATGCCGGCAATAAGAAATTAAATACTTGTTAACTTATTCTAATCTTCATAAATACGGATTGATTAATAATAAATAACTATTATTTTTTTACATATAATAATTATTATAAGATATGAAGATACATCAACAAATCATGCGGTAATTGCATTTCTAACATGATCTAATAGGCTTACCAGATGGCAACCGTCAAATTAATTTACTTAATAATGACAGTGCAGAGACATTTAACTGCACGGTAACGTGTAACGTTACAGAATATGTACAGAAATAAAGATGTTTTCCAAATTTTTTGTCTTTCTTTGTTACATCTGGTACTTATGGGACTACCAGCCTATAACTGAAACAAGAAATCCTAGTAGCTGTCTGCGATAAAATAAACTATATATTAACATTAAGAAACCATAGCATATCATAGTATTTAACTAGATTTTAATCTTGAGCGCTTTCTACACCATCATCCACAACATCAGATATAATTGTCTAAGAAAACGCCAAATAACAATTATGTGAAATAAAGGAGTTGACACGATATTCTGTGGTTTATTAAGTGCTGGAATGGACTTCCTGGATATTAGGCATATCGTTCAACAAATTATATCTAATTTACTGATCCACGATGTGGTATTATTTGATAAACACTGCTATAGAAAGAGAGTAGAGATTTCCTCAATCAGAATTTCTTTCTTCATTAGGTAAATGTATACGTCCGATTTCATTAAGAACACAAACATGACAATGTTATCATAGCATAAACTTCAATATTTTGAAACGGATTACGGAGTGTATCGATTTTATGTAAGCAGATTAATAAATCAACCGCAAACAAAGCGTAAATTGATTTGGTAATGCACATGTTGTCACGTTGAATATAAAAAGAGGAAGTACATAAACACGCATGAAAAAACATACTGGAGGATACATCTACTAATGATTTTCAAATTAGATTATATATTTGGCAATAAATAAATTTACGTTGGGCCAGTGGCGCATATTCCAGGATGAATAAACTAAATAGCAAAACCCAGCCAAGTAACCATGTATGAGCTTCATTTACAGCTAGCTTAGGTTAGATTAATTTAATTATATCTTTTCGTATTACCTCTTACTTTTCATATTGTCTCTTTGGAGTTAAGCAACCGAACACTGATGAGTGACATCTATTTATATACGCTTGGAATAGGATTTAATGAGGTTTGGAAATAATCTCGATATTTAAGAGAGGAGATAGTTAAGAGACGACAGTTACCCATTAAATAAACCAAATTTTCAAAAAACTAATACAAATTTTACTACAATAAAAATGAAAATTAAGAAAAACAAATTAAAAACAGTATAAAACAACACATAGCAATACCATATATCAAAGTTTTTGATACGGGATTGTCATCGATTTAATTAATTAACAATTGCAATAAGCAAGTCCCTAATAAATCATCAATTCAATGAACATTACCCTAATATAACATATATAAATTGCCTAAACAAATCTAATTGGACTGTTGAAACGAATATAATATGCCAGTTAAAAAATCAATTTGGTAAAATAACAAACGTCATTAAACATAATTTATGGCGTGTGAAAACGGTTTTGCCTATAAAGTGTGAAACTGGGACAGCTAAAACATCATTAATTTATCTTCGTGCTGTCAGTGCTCCATCTTCAACAAAAACTAGCTCAGTACGACCTTCCATTATTATTCCGGCTCAAACCATTAGCGATCCTCCTCGACAAAGACGGGACCTAAAAGTACACTCAACAAATCTTTCACCCTTTCGCCTCCAAACGCGATCCCTATCATCCGGAGAATACACGCAAAATCGTGATTCATCCGTAAACATAACGTTTTGCCATTGGGCATCACTCCAATTAAGACGTTGACAAGCAAATACCAATTTTGCCACCCGGTGACGTCTAAGCAACTTTGGGCCAATAGTTGGTCTGCAAGCCTTAAATCCAGTTTCGCGTAACCGGCGACGTACCGTCCACTTACTTACTTCTGTGCCCCGAAATTCTCAAATTTGGTTTTTGGGCTGCACTGATGTTAATTGTCGATTTCTTAAGGCAGTCAAAACCATAAACCTGTTATCAACATCGGAAGTCTTACGTTTTCGAGCACTGCAGATCTCCGTTTATTGTTGACAGATTCCCTAAATCGCTGCTCGATTCTCCGTATAGTAGAATGACTGACATTTAATCTTCTCGCGACATATTGATAATTTCGTCCCTCTTCTAAAAGAGCTAAGGCTTTAGCGCAATCTTCATTACTCAAAGCCATTTTGAGAATGAATAAAAAATGTTCTCAAACTGACATTGTGACACTAAAACTGCTGTCAAATAATACATAAAATGACAACTGTATGAAGGTTACATGGAAATCTTGATTGTGGCATATGTCATAAGTAAAGACGAGGCAAAGAAAGAAAACGCAATGTTTTAATCAATAATCCATAAGTTTGAAACGAATCGAGATATCAAAATTAATCAAAAAAAAAAAGAGAATGGAATAAACCATGCTTGCACACAGGATAGTTTTGAGTGACATCCAAAAGCTGTATTTCACCACAGGGTCTTAAACCAAAATGATAGAAACACAATTTTAATTTTCCTCGTATAATGTGTATAAATCCAGCCTTATTCGAAAATCTGAAAGATGTGTATTAATCTGGCATGAGTTTACTTCTACTTGACTAAAAAATCATCAAAATCGGGCAAAAATGAAAGTTATTTAAGATCAAAATTTGTTAACACTTTAAAGCGGCCGTTATTTATGCACCTATATGAGTTTATAGTCGCTGTCGCGCGATTTTTAATATATCACAGTTAGTCATATAGCTTGAATCACGTAGTTTTAAACGTATTAATTATATATTTTATATAATTCTAAGTATTTGCATTGAGCTTAGCAGTTATATATAATTATGTTAATGTATCAAATTTATTAATTAACCTGGAATAGAACTAAACCTTGCGTTCTATATCCGTAGTTATTGTATATTGTTAACAGGAATTAAGTAATTAAATTAAAATTAAAGAAATGAAATTCTTTAAAGTTCATTATACTTCCGTAATAAAAGTTTTTTTAATACCGTTAGTCGGCCACGGAATTATAATTTGAGTATTTATTAGAGAAAGTAATAGAAGTACAAAGATTAATAAAAATATACAAGATATTTGTAACACTAGAAAATTTTTTGTTGCTCAAAACAGGTCGACTATCCAAACTAATTGTCAAAATTAATTTTCTTTTAGTATTATATATGATTCATTACCAGGTTTGACAGCTGAAAACTTACATAATTGATAGTGATACTTTTTTATAAAGTATGAAACCTTTTTTGTATGAAAATATAAAATTAAATTAAAGTATGAAAATATAAAATTAAATAAAGAGGAATTACCACTATCCAAGATTAAGACAACACAATAATTTCTGAATTAGTCAGAAACAGTGGCGGCTGGTGCATAAGTGCACAGGTACACGTGAACATCCATATAAAATAAAAAACAAATAAAAAATAATTATTAATTTAAAATGTTTTAAATTTTCATATTGTCTTTTGTTATTAGAACTCCAGCTATGTAGCAGACCGGCAAGAGAATAATGAAACGCTACACATATATTATGTTGGTAGCGCAGCTAACACGAAAAATGTGTGCACAACTGTTTAAATGCGAAATCTGAAGTATTGTAATGGGCTCTAAAATAAGAAGCAAATTTATATGGCGAAAGGTGCGTAATCTATTTGCGGGCGCCCTATGGATGTGGACTGTGCGCTCATAGAGTTTCGTTTCAATATTCTTCTGACGCGCTTCTCTTCATATACCTATGCTCATAATAAAAAAATCATAATAATAAATCGGAGTATGGACTATTTTTTTATCAATATTTTGAATACTTGTAAATAAAGTATTTTTGAATTAAATTATAACTAATTCAGTTCAAAATATTGTGAATAAAAATTTATCTTATGAAGACAAACTAGAAATAAAAAAACTTGGACCACATCAACCAGATTTCAAAATTCAAAGTCAAACAAAAACTGAAAAGCGTAATTTTTTTACGAAACACAAATTCATGTATCGTGTAACAGAACAATAGTTGCAATCCAATATTAGATAAACGTCTAACATTCACTACTTTTTAATTTTTTAAACAATTATAGTACAATGAACACTTACTCAAAATGGTCGAGCCGCCACTGGCCAGAAAGAACATTATAGATGATGTAACAGGGAAACAAATTAAAACCTACAATTCCTGCCTTCCTGGAGCTTATGGCCTCCCTAAGACACACATAAATATCAACCTACAATTTAGACCAGTTGTAGCCTCAATAAACAGCCCGTCATAAAAAATACATAAGAGTGTGGTTTGAGATTAATCTAGCCTTCAGTAGATGGTATAACGTGACAACGAACGCCATATTGGTTTTGACATCTGAATCCATCGCATGACGTCTTTCAAAATTTGAAGAAAGAGGAACTAATAATTTAGTTTTTATAGCGATCGCAAGCTGTTGTGAAAAATGGAAATGTCGAGTGTCGTTCATTGTTTAAGTTCCTTCAGAAGAAAGGGAAAACAACGCAGAAATCTAAACCGAACTGGATGTTGTGTATGGCGAGTCTGCATCGTCGCTAGCAACAGTTAGATTTTGTAAAGGTGAATTAGTTCGTGATCGGACGAGTGTTTTTGATGCTCAAATACACAGGGCCCTCAAATATCGTCATTACACTAGAAATCGTCAATAAAATTCGTAATGGGATTACGGCAAACAGTCGAATCAAAATCCGTGGGCTAGCAGAGACTACAAACATATCAACTGAGAATGTACACACTACCATACATAAATATTTGGAAAAGCCATCCGCGCTATGGGTGCCGCGTCGACTATGAACGCACACGTGTGACGGATTTTGGTGTGATCCGAAGGATACTTTTTCGTCGACATATCGCTGCCCAAGAAACGTGTGTCTACTACTACACGCCGGAAACGAAAGAACTGACAAAAGAGTGGAGAAAAAGACAAGCCAATCGGCCGGTAAGGAGATGGCGACTGTTTTCTTGGGATGCAAAACCATTATTCTTATTAGTTACTTGACAAAGGATAAAACCGTAACTTGCAATTAGTACGCAGCATTATTGGACCGTTTGGATGCCGAATTGTAGAAAAACGCCCTGGGTTAGCTCGCACAAGATTTCTCTTCCATCATGATAACGCACCCGCTCACAAAGCGGCCATCGTGCAGGCAAGATTGAACCAACTAGACTACGAGTTAATCGATCATCCACCGTATACATCAGATCTAGCCCCGTGCAGTTTCTCTGTTCACAAAACCTAAAAAATGGCTCGGAGGGCGCCGTTTTGCAACACAGGGTGAAGTGATGACCGAAATTTCCTGCTATTTTGAAGAGCTCGAGCAATATTACTTCTCGGATGGTTAGAGAGGTTGGAAAGTCATCTTGAAATGTGTATTGCCTATGTTGAAAAATAAATGATAAAGAAATTGTGCGCTTTCTTACTTAGTCTATATTTCAGTCAAACCACCCGACGTACATATAGGTTGTTATTTTCCATACAAACTTTGCGGTCGATATTCGCAGAAATGTATACTATGTGCGTGAAAAAACTTTCTTAGGTTTAGGGTCTTTAAAAAACTGTCAAATTATTTAATTTAATAGGTACGTAATACCAACAAGGAAGTTAATTATCACAGATGTCTATAAAAAGTGGTTAGTTCAAAAAGTATGGATCATTTCACCCATTAATTTAAGCGATCGTCAGCATCTTCTATATTAGGAATATTGCTTGAAGGCTCTTTGCTTGAAATGAAAATTCGTCTTATGGATGATTAATTTTTGAAAGCGACCAGTACTAAATTTAAGCATTGTTGAACACTGACTATGTATTTTAATTATTATAATTTTTTGATGATAGAATTACAGCACCCGTAGGTGAAATCAGGCATCATTGACGATCGAAATAATCAAGACTTAAATACAATGAAAAGGATTTTAATGCCTTGATTGTTAAGTCTGACGTCGTTGTACTTAAATCTTGATTATTGAGATGATCAATGATGTCCTATTCCTCCTACTTCTCACTTTGAGTGCTGTGATCCGGTATCAACAAATTTTTATACTTCAGAAAGAAAATATATTCATCATCATCAAATAGCCGTTCGCGTCCACTGCTGGACATAGGCCTTCCTTAGTGTCTGCCACCGCTTTCGGTCTTGTGCGTCCTGTATCCAGTTTCCCCGGATTCTCTTAATATCGTCCGTCC
>WYDF02303350.1:0-15449 GCA_009867245.2 Adranes taylori
GAAATTAAATGTCAAATTTTGTAATTACATTTAAATAAAATATGACCTGGTAATGGATAGTCGTTTTACGACGGGTTTTCATCTAGTTTTGAATATTCCTTCTTCCAGTATTAGGACTTAGTTTACTGTAATGATGTAAAATTTTTACTAGAAGCTTTTGGACATACGCACCATCCTGATGAATGGCGTCTTTTTTAGGCTCCTCAAAACGTGGTTTGAAAGCAGCCCTTCTTTATGTTGGAAATAAATACCATTTAGCTCATGCAGCTCACATGAAAGAGAGATACGAAAATATGAACTGTTTTACATGATTTATGAACTTGATTTACAACTTGGATATATTAAGCTTTGTTGCTTCTTGCGTGAGTGGAGCAACAGAGATAAGAAGAATCATCTTAAAAAATCAGTGGCCCTAAAGAGATACATTGTCAGTAAGAGAGAACATTGTGAGCCGTTGTGAGACATTGTGAGAACAAAGATAAACGTTTGAGATAAAATCTGAAACGTTTATCTTTCCCCACTACACATTATGCTAGGTTTAATGAAAAACTTCGTTAAAGCAATGGATCGTGAGTGGACTAAAAATCACTTTCTAAGAAGCCAGTTGCATAATATAAGTGATGGTGGGATAAAGGAATGTACATTTCTTAGTCTGGATATAAGAGAAGGAATGAATGATATTGAATTCGAATACAGTTTGAATGACTATCAGATTGCTCCTTGGAAATGTTTTAAAAGGTTGTTAAGAGTTTCCTTGGCAACGAAAAAGCAGATAAATATAAAGAACTTATAACTGAGCTTCTTACAAACATGAAGCACTTGGCTGTAAAGATTCACTTCTTAGATTCTCATCTCGATGCTTTCCCAACCAATCTTGGAGCTGTGGGTGAACGCTTTCACCAGGAAATATTCACCATGGAGACACCCTAGCAAGGGAACCTACATGATGCTCGACTTACATGTGGATATCATGTAGGTCGAAGATACATGATATCTTCGACCTACATGATATCCACAATTTCATTGATATCTTATTTCTGGGATCTACCAGACCCCGATTGAATATTACAAAGGTTGAATGCTAACGTGAGTGATATAAAAACAAAGATGGTGGGTTTCCTTGTGAACCTTAAAATCCAATCCAGCGAGTTGGTTCCGATTTCGACCTACCTAAAGGATAGACTAAAGAAAGTAGCAATGGAATTTTATAAATAATTATCCTCAATATTGGCTCAAAGGTAAAATTCATACCTAGCAGTTAAATCAAAATACTTTCCTAAAAAATAGTCCTCATAATTGCGTCAGATTTCCATATCCTTCTAAACAAATGACATGAATTTTTTAGTGTTACAACAAAAGTACTTCCTTGTTTTAACAAGGAAGTATTTTTATTACAACACTAATCAAAAACCTTGTTACAGATCAAGAACAATTTTGAACTTTTAAACCTTAAATTCAACAGTGGACAAAACTGTGCGAAATGTGGAATTCCAAAATGAACTTTTAAATCTCAAAGAATTCCATAAATGGAACAAAATCATTCAATCAACGAAATCTGTGTAAAAACAACCGCATTCTGGAACTGTTACAGAAATATAACAGACTGTGTAATAGTGTAAAAGACTGTGAGCTAAATAATACAAAAGCATTACATCAATCAAATTGGAAATGAAAAAATGATAAAGATTAACATTACCATTAATTCATATGTGAAATACTTAATGCAGTCATTGAATCTAACATGAAACGCTTCATTAAATTTTTCAATGTACCGTTATTTTAAGTTGCTAATTAATTTATTGCTAATGATTAATTATTAGAAATTTTAATAAGGTTTTATTAATAGCTATTGTCCGTGACATTTAATACTCAGAAAGCACAAATTTATACCGGATGCAAAAATCGTTTCAGTTTTAATACATTTATTTATATATGCAACGCGATAATATGTATTTGGTATCCTACTGTGTCAATTATTTAATAACTTTCAAGGCAAAAAGAAATAATTAACTACGAGACCTATTCTCTTAATTTTAATTAATAAGAAAATTGGAATATTAAAAATATTATAAATTCTATTCTTTCGCAAAATAATCAGTATCTTTGAAAACACTGGATAAAAAAGTCACTGAGATATGCAGCCTTCTAATTTGAAAAGCTTGTAACGCTTCGTATTTGTAATTTTAATTTATAGAATGTTGTAATTTTAGTTTATAGTTTGTTTTATGGCAAAAAATGTTTTTTGAGATCAATTGGAAGTGTTTTTACTTCGTTATTACAATTAGTACAATTTTTAAGATTGTGACTATATTTTCAACTCTTTCGAGTCATCGTGAGACATACAGACTAGGTGTTCTACGGTTCATATGGGCTAAATTTCTTTGTATGTTTATGTAATTTGGGATAATTTTGTGTTGGACGTATTGTTGGTTAAACCAAATATGTTCAGTTTTGGTTTTTTCAATTTTGAGGAGTAATATTGTATTGCTTGTCATGCTGTACTTGCTTCTTTCAATAGATTGATTGAGTCAACATTTCTTTGTGGTAATATGAGATCAATTCGAAGTGTTTTTACTTCGTTACTACCACGTATAGTACAGTAATCTAAGGCTAACCCATATGAACTCTACAACCATAGGTGTAACTAGACAATTTTTCTAGAACTCCTAGTACGCATGTCTGAAGATCGCTACAACTATAGTCACAATCTTAACAATTGTACTATACGTGGTAGTAACGAAGTAAAAACACTATCAATTGATGTCATCATGGATTACCACAAGTAACGCTTGACTTAATCTATTGAAGGAAGCCAGTACGGCATCACCAAGAACACAATCTTACAGACTCCTGAAAAAACAAAGAACCACAACCCAACACATTTGGTTTAACCAACAATGCGTTCAAACACAAAATCATCCCAAATTACATAAACATACAAACAAAATCTTAGGCCCATATGAAGCCTCGAACCCCTAGTCTGTATGTCTGAAAATGACCCGAAAGCGTTGAAACTAGTCACAATCTTAACAATTGTACTAGATGTTGTAGTAACGAAGTAAACAGACTTCCAATTGATCACATCATGGATTACCACAAAGTAACGCTCAATCAATAAAGGTTTTTTGTTGATAATTAAAATATTAAATAATATATATTAAATGATAATTATTAAAATAT
This sequence comes from Adranes taylori, assembly GCA_009867245.2. Classification (NCBI taxonomy): domain Eukaryota; kingdom Metazoa; phylum Arthropoda; class Insecta; order Coleoptera; family Staphylinidae; genus Adranes; species Adranes taylori. The sequence continues at coordinate 3,181 of WYDF02303350.1, forward strand.
TAAACGATATTAAATGAAAATTGATTTGAAATATTAAATGCAATTAAAATATTAAATAATAAAAAATTAATTAAATTTCTATGAAAATTTTAAATTTATATGACTGAATTATTTATTATTGCTATTTTTATAATTAATTTAGATTTATTTACTTAAATTCTTGAGCTAATAATGGCTTGGACATAATGACGTACTACGCTAATGCACGCAAAAACAAAAACAATTTGCACACGAAATGTTTTAAATTAGCATTATTATTATGTTGGTAATTCTGCACGTACGCCCGCAAACCGTCGGTGCATGAATGAATAGGGCGGCCTTGTCGATGATTCTAATATGCTTCCATTATTATAATTACTATTTGCGAAACGATTGTTCTGTAAAATCACACTAATAGCGCATGGAAAAAAAATATGTCACGGCTACCTCGCGAACTAGAATAATTTGATTTAAACATATGGGATTGCCAATTACATTCATAAGAGCAACAATTAATATAATCTAGCGTTGCAAAATTTTACAGGATTGAATGTACCAAAAGTAAGTGGTTTTACACCAAAGGGTCCAAATGTTTTATTCAACTTGGTTTCTATACGGTTCTATTCAATTTGTTTCTGTTTGGGTTAAAATTTAGTACAAAAAAAAGTAAAAAAAAATGACAAATAAATTTTCGACGAAAAATTTGGAAAAAAAATTAGTTGAGTTGGGTTAACCAATACATCCCCATATCTGTCCGTCACAGTCCCGTTCTCCCTCCCCTTTACTTCATGATTTATTGAATTCCCCCCACACTTTTACTTTATAACTCCCTAATCAAGCAAATATCAGTATTCTCAACTTTCTCAACCATTTACATACATTTAGTAATCTCAGCAATTATTTCTTCATGATCCCGACATCTTTTTCTTCCTTTCCCAAACAAACCCTCTAGTTTTCCCCTATAGCTTTCTCAGCCACACTCCATTCAATCCTCTCACATTCATTCATCCAATTGGTCAAATTCTCCTCATTTCTTCCACATATTCTACACACTCTATCATCTTCATTCATCCAGTACTTATTCCCCCTTTCAACGCTTCCATATCTGAAACTAGCAATTATTTTTTTTCCTCCCTGCGTTCAAGTATCTAGCCATTCCCTCCTCATCTATAATCCATCTATACCTGCAATTATACCTACTTTCACTAATTTTGCCATACCTCTTTTGCTTCTCAATAGCCCGCATCCTTTAAGCAAATTTCCCCACAATATCCCCACCATCAATTATTTTTTCATACCACATACTCGTCGACCATCCAATCCTTCAATTTAACATTTTCTCCTTGCAATCCATACATTCTCACCGCCGTCCCTTTCTAGATTCATCATCCCTTCCATGTATACTTCTTTCACCATCCTTCTCTCTGCCCCTCATTACTTTTTCCTCAAATCCCTCCATTCTTTTCACTCCATTTATCCAGCACTTATAATTTCCTATCTTCTGTATATTCATATTTCCCAAGAGCATATACATGTATTCTTTTAAATTGCTTCATAAAATCTTGCAATAAACATAAAATTACATCCTACGGTGGCTAAAACCGGTCAATGTAAATACCTATATGACACATACGCATAGAGACAGCACACCAGAAATAATACTAGTAATAATTAATTTGTTTAATACTGATTAAAAATTCATTTATCGTTAATAAATGTATAATTAATGATTATTATTTCAAATATTAGATGATTTGTTTCTAAAAAAAACATATAATTATATATTAATTAGATATTTATACATATTAAAATATGCACATAAAATGCATATGAAACATAACAATTAGTTATCAAATGTCTAAATAACAGTAATTATTATTTTTATGCGCTTACTTCATCTTTACCAGAAGTTTCAACACGTAACCATTCATTTGATACCTGTTTATTTTAAACCCGGTTTACACGGTTCATGTAAACCAAATCTTACTTTCGTGAAGGGACAAAAGTAAGAGCAAGAGTGGGGAATTGAGTGTCTGAATGGTTTGTAATAAACAAGGGAGTAAGATAGGGATGTACAAAGAGTGGGAGTTTGTATAATATTTTTGAAAGTGTGGTCATTTGATACACACTGATTTTGTTTGTATGGCGAAAACGAGAGAAGAAATGATTGAAAGGGTGAATAAGTTTACAGGTGAATGTGGAAGAAACGAAAATGTTGGTGTACAAGAAAGGGGGTGGGAGGAACAGCAAAAAAGACAAGTTTGAGTTAAGAGTGAAATGTGATTTAGGTTTTACGTTAAATTGTAATGGGAATTGCGAAAGACATGTAAAGGTAGCAGTAAAAAAGCAAGAGTACCAATGGAAAGAAGCTGTGTGTGGGAAAGGAAATTAGGGTTTTTCGTGAGAATGAGAATCACAATAATGAAAGTTATTGTATATTGTTATATGGAGCGGAAGTATGGGATGTAAAAGAAAGAGGTGATGTGTGTCGAGTATTGAAGATGATAATTGGAGTGGAAAAGTCAACACCGAGTGAGATAGCCTTGCAAGAATGCGAGAAGTATAAAGGTTATGGTGGATGAGAATGTGAGATTGTTGGAAATCGTTTGGAGGACGAAAGAAGGGATAGCCATTTGATAAATAGTTGGGAAAAAGAAGGGATAGGTGTATGGCAAAATAAGAGAAAAATGAAAGAATAGGATAATCTACTCAAACATGTTTTGAGAGAATGTGTGATGCGGACGAAGCTGTAAATGAAGTTAAGATAAATATGAATGATATTGAAGTGCAAAGAAGATGGAGGAATGGGAGATATAATAGAAAATATTTAATTATAATGAATGGAGAAGGAATGCCAGATAGCAGATGTAATGTGATAATGCCAGATAGCGATATAATATAAAAGATGTAAGCATGTAAAAGCAAAGTGATTGCGCAATTTAGATATGGGAACGAGGAAAGCGGAAACAGATACTGGATGGAAGAGAGTGAGAGGATATGTGGAAGAGATCAGAAAAGGTTGGAACATTGGGCGAATGAATGTAAGGGAATGAATTGGAGTAAGGAAGGAAGAAATGTGGGGTAATGTAAGACTGTGGGAGGAGCAACAAAAGAATATGGATAATGGAAAGAATTATTGACAAGAGAAAAAACGAGGTAATGGCATTAAGGGGATAAAATAAAGGGAATGATTCCTAAGAGGAGTTAGCATGGATTTTGATTTAGTTTGTTTTGTGTCTTCTTGTTTGTAATTTGAGATGGTAGAATATTACAAGTTGTTTTGGTATTTTTACGCCAATAAAGGTTTGTTGAGTGATTGATTGTTTGATACACGGTTGAATCATTGATTGATGATTGATTGATTGACTCGAAGTAAATGTCAAATGAACAATGGAAACACCAGGTCATCCAAAATGATCATTTCGGATGTTAGATGAACACAAAGTTAAGCTATGTTTCGCTTGTCGTTCATTTCAGAGAGTCGATGGGATCGTCGTAAATAAGATTTGTAAGGTAACCATGAAATTGTCATTAAATAAATGTCTTATCTTACCGTTGCTAGGTCACTGTCTGTTGTTATAATTTTCATGTAAAAATTTCAGTGTAATAACTAGGGCAGGAATGCCAGAGTATATGATAGGAGATGTAAGCATGTAAAAAAATGATTGCACAATTTAGATGTGGAAAGGGGAAACGGATATTGGATGGATGAGAGTGAGAGGATATGAGGAAGAGATGAGGAGCACTGGGCGAATGAATGTACGAGAATGAATTAGAGTAAGGAAGAAAGATGAAGATAGGTGGGAGTAATGTAAAACTGTGTATTGGGAGGAGAAATAAAAGGTATAGGGATAATGAAAAGGAGAAAATTTCATAAACAGTTCTTGACATTGTAATTCCGCCATGCCAAGATGATGGATGTTCTAAACATTAAATTTTTAATGATTTTGAAATTCTCGTCCTCTTGAAAACGTTTCTGCGGCAACGGCGCAAAACTCATTTTTCCAACGTCTTAAACTCAGTCACCAACGTCTTATTTAACAATTTTTTCTAAAGTAATTTTTTATAACTGTACTAAATAGGTGCAAAAATTTTGAAGCCAGCACGGATAAGTGCATTTATAGCCATCTGAAGTGAAGTGATGAATTCTTTTCTGATAATGTGTAATGATCATCAAAGATAAACCGTGCTCAGCTCATTCGTTGAGAAATAAATGATGGGGAGGTGTATAGACAAACCTAAAACTATTCATCATCCAGAACATCTATCAAAGACTATACAATGAGTTAATTTCACCCACATATTAGCCGAAAAAAGGAAAACAGATAGTCCAGAATGTGGGAACCAAAGAGTTTAAAGCGATTGATCGGCCAGAACTGAGAGCAGCGTTGAACCAACTGAAAAACTGCATCGGAACGGATCACGAGCGAAATGCTTAAAATCGATGGGGAGCCAGTAGAAAATGCAATTATGGTAATTTTGAACAAGTGTCTTCAGAAAGGCGAAATCCTGGACACATGGCAAAACGACATGATATAGAACTCATCCTGCTCTTCAAGAAAGGCGACCATGCGAACATGGAGAACTACCGACCCATCAGTCTACTAACCATATTCTATAAGCTATTGATCAAAAATATAACCAACCGTCATACCCAGAAATTTGGAGCACCTGGATTTAGGTAAGGATTCAGCACGACTGATCACATACAAACACTGATGAGCATAATATTCCTCTACACCTGGCATTTGTGGACTATCAAAAAGCTTTTGACTCGATCAAAACTTGAGCGGTGCGTGAACCACGTTACGTTACGAGTCAGGATGGAGTAGGACTGGATAGCAGAAAAATTCAAATCAAGAGAGGTGTCCGACAGGGCGACACCATCTTGCCCAAACTCTTCACCTTAGCACTGGAGGACGTATTTAAAAACATGTCCTGGCAGCGAAAAGGTATCCATGAAAACGGAACTCGCCTTAACCACCTCTATTTTGCTGATGATATAGGTAACGCGGGTGAATTCAAAGTAATGCTGTAGGAATTAAAAGAAGCCTTCCAAATAGTAGGCCTGAAAATGAACCTGCAAAAAACAAAACTTATGAGCGAGAAAGACATATAGGTTGTTATGAACAATCACAACCTCGGAAGAGTGGATTAGGACACAATGTTAAAATGGGGAAGAACAACTAATCAGCAGAGATCACGAGATATATCTGCTTGACTTTAATAGCTTTGGAGCGACTCAGTTACATCCTCCGAGAACTATGACTCCTATAAACTCAAAAGAAATGTATATAACATGTGTCTTGCCCGTTGTAACGTACCGGCTGTAACCTACGACTCCCACGAACAGCAGCGCAAACCGACTTCGGGACTGCCAACGAGAGATAGAGCGAGCAATGTTGGGTATCAGTTTGAGACATCGAAATAGGAACGAAGAAATCAGAAGGAGAACGGGAGTCATAGATGTGGTGGAACAAGTGTTAAGAATGAAATGGCAGTGGGCGGGTCACGTGGTGATAATTAAATGGAACAAGATCTTGATGCAATGGAGATCATGGGAGTTAAAGAGGAGCACAGGTCGACCACAGATAAGATGGCGAAAGAACATCCAGCGTCTCGCGCGGAAAAACTGGACATTGACTGCACATGACAGAACGACGGGGAAACAAATGGATGAGACCTATTCCCAGGAGTGGATATTTACAGGCTAAAGAAGAAGAAGATTATTATTATTATTCACGTTACGCAAAAAAAGTTTATATTTCTGCAAATATAAATTACTGATGAACGGTAGAGCTAGAATTCAATCGTAAAGAGATACTGGAAAGTGCTTGTAATGTTGCACAAAATCTGACCATCATTATGATTGGAGATAATCGCTGCTTTTCAAATATGCTTGATTTAGCTACAGGTACATTGTGAAATTTGTTAACCGAAATTAATTTAAAAAAGCTAATATTTGTTTAAAAGTCATATTATTAAAACTTCTATGTTAGATCCACGTTGTGTATAAATGTTCTGTGATACTATGCAGGAAATGATAAGACGATGGATTAAGGTCCGATTGTTCAGTAAAACGAAAGGTCATACCAACTTACCAAAATGGGACAGTTCATGTATTGTTGGTTACTTTCGATTGTGTGTCATTCATAATGTGAAGCTATAAAGGTCATAATTAATGTATACTTATACTAATAGTTGAAATACTACCGTAACATATGTACAATCCAAATTTCCGTAAACAGGCAGGTGAGGGGATTACGCTACCCTTTTACGTAAATAAGCCACTGCTAACAGGTGTATATATTAATCCACAAAATAGCTACTTAATGAAATCATCCATTTTTTACATTTGTTGGTTTTCAAATGACCCATATTATGAAACTCTTTTACCTCACAAAATACAAAGTCTAAATAAACGCCGCCGGAACAAGACTGAAGTATTTACATCGAAACTGTGCAGGATGCGTGTAGGTAGATCATTCAATTAAATCAGTACGGAATTATTTTATTATTGTAACTTTACTAAGTATGTCACTGATATGTGTGTGAATAAACTATAAAAATTTATCATCGATAATTTCCGAGAAGTATTAATATAAATTATAAACAATTTTGATGCTTACGACAATGGTAACAACTTCAAAAGAGAAAATATTTATGTTATCATATAGATAGTTTATAATTAAGAATAAAATGTTTAATTGCGAATACGAAAAAATAAATTAACTGAAGAATTCACTTAGATTACTTTGATGTCTGCATTAATAAAAAACAAACATTTAATACCACTCGAATCGTTCAAATAAATAAAATTATAAACAATATGCTACAATTAATTAAACCATTGCAATTTGTTTAAATTTAACCTTAATTTTAAAACACCTTAAATAATGTCACATAATTAATTTATCAAACAACCGAAACAAGCACCAACAATAACACTATCACTGACAGCAGCATACATCACGTGAAAATCGGCGTAACATAGTCAGAATTCTTTTCGCGCCGATCCGATTTTTGCCTCGCGACTGCTTTGAAGGTATACAAGATATTACAAATCGAGTAAGCAACCAAATCAAGTACATACAATGTGTATATATGTATAAAATGTAATAATAGCTACTTGAATGGAACATGAATTGATGGTAGCTATAGGTAGTTTGCGACCTTCCTTACTAGAGAGCCACACATATATGCACTAAATAAAGTATTACAAGTTCGTGTAGTTCAACATTGAATGCAGCAGACTAAACCTATCTACGATTATAATCCACTAATGCCTATAACATAGGTAGTTAGTTCTATGTTTGTATAGTCTGGATCAAGAGCGAAACTACATCAATGTCTTAGAACAGTAGTCCACAAACATTTCTGCCTACATATATTCAAAACCATATTAGAACTCAAAATGATAATTCTGTTATTTTCAGTTTTCGTTAATGATCATTAAACCAATTTAAAATATACGTTGGGTTATATATTTTTCTTCTGTAAGTATCTTGCTAGCCAACGAACTTTGGTTAACATAAAAGCGATCTCAACTTTATCTATTGTCGCTTTAATCAAAAATACAAAGCTGACAGAACACCAAATTTTAACAATCAATGCTTTTTGATAGTTGTTTTTTATTTCTCAAAAACAAACATGTCATTAACAATGTAGGTCCGCTGGCTTTATGCATTATACGCTCATATTGTATTTGACGTGGAAAGTATTACATATGGGCACATTTTGTAAGCATAAAATTGTAAAATATTAGTTTTTGACAAAACTTATACTACTATACAGAAAGTTCTGAGGGTTGGTCTTAAAACTCTGAAAGGTTGAAGTACTTGGTTCACCCCTATTTTTAAAAAATCTTTGGTTTGCTAATATTTATATAATTTAAACATGGAAAGCATCGTTTTACGCATTTTTCTAAATAGTAAAAATTGTTCTATTTTTTAATTCTACGTCGTTTGTGATAAAGTCTTGCTGGCAAAAAACTTTAAATCGGAGTCTTTGGCTCATTTTGGAATGGAATGCGTACGAAAAAACAGCCTAAAAATGGCCTACTTTTCGTCGTCTGTCGACGAAAATCGATCGGTTTATAGTAATTTGTGGATAGTAATTAATTTTTTGCATCTTTCGCGTTGTTCTTGTTGTAAAATTATGTAAATTGATTGAAAATCCGATGTATAATGAGCATTTGTCGATGACAATGTTAAATAAACTTGGGTCAAATTGACTGTATTTCCGTTGAAAATGGGTAATTTTAGGTACATTTTATGAGAAAAATAAACACTGTCAGAGACTAATGCCGTTACTTATATAAAGTTTGAACCTTTAAAAGAGCATTCTTAGCATCCTATACTACGGTTTATTAGTTTTAAGAAAGTTTTGTGAAAAAATATACCACTGTGTTTTCCACGTACGTGACAGGTGTTAATCAATTTGATTGAATCTGCCAGTCCAAAATTAGGCGAATACATGGCACTTTCAATGCCGTTTAAGAGGTTTTAAGAGATCTACGTAAGAGGTTCTTTATTTATATTTTTATTTAATATTGACTCCCTTATTCGAACTGGAGAAAAAAGATTAATACATATTACAGATAATACGTATATCTGTATATTTACATAGATTACACCAAAGGAAATTGTTAATTTCATGCGTTTCCCAGTACTAAAAATTTTTTATTTCTGATCATAAGTTTTTATTTTATGATACATATTACAAGATAGGTTATTATCAATATTTTACGAGAAAATAACACTTGCATTAGCTTTTATATCAATACTTTAAAATTGTCCTTTTATATTGAAAAATTCGTGCACGTGATCGCCATCCCATATTTCATATACTGGAAAACTTTCTTAAAACTCCTTCGTTTTGTTATAAAACAAAAGTTGAACCTATTAATTTTCACTAGCCTTATATCGTAAATTCAATTAGCACACTCGTTGTTTAGGGTAAATTAAATAAAAGTTGCGTGATCTAAAAATCATCTAACAATTAATCCCCCGGTTCCCGTACTTTCTGTCCTCGTTCTCGCCTACGGCCACTCTTGACTCACTCTTTACCAGTATTTGCCTACAGCATGGATAGCTCCGCCACGACCGATTTGCCATGACCTACAATCGACTCTTTTTTTGATTAATTTGTAAAACAGCAGTCCGCCGTGCACGGCCGACGTCCTGCCTACTATAGTTTTATTAGTTGATTTTATCTGATTTGAACTGATCTGATGTGGTTTGATCTGATTTGATCGGACTTTATCTGATTAGAACTGAATAGAACTGATTTGAATCTGATTTGAATTGATTTGATCTGCTTTGAACAGGTTTGATCTGATTTGATAAAGTACTGAACTGATTTCATTTGAACTGATTTGCTTCGATTTTATCTGATTTGAACTCATTTGAACTGATTTGATCTGATTTGTTCTAATTTGTTCTGATTTGTTTTGATTCGATCTGATTTGAACTGGTTTGATCAGATTTGAACTGGTTTGATTTTGATTGGATCTGATTTGATCTGATTTGATCTGATGTGATCTGATTTGAAGTAATTTGATATTGTTTGATCTGATTTAAACTGATTTGAACTGATTTGATCTGATTTAATGATTTAATCTGATTTAATCTAATTTAAACTGATTTCATTTGTTCTTATTTGATCTGTTTTGAAATGATTTGATCTATTTTGATCTCCGTGTTGTCGCATACAGCCGCGACCAGCGATATAGCCTAACAAAATTTCAAGAATATGTGTTCCCTTATTCCCTTGTCCTGTATTGCCGTGTTCCCACATTAAGTACACAAAAACACGCGCGTATTCGAATGCAAGTTTTAGCCACCCGACAACAGTGACATTGATGTTCCATGCGGTGTCACAAGACATAGCAGTTTCCCTTTCCGCACTACTCACTAGGGTGTCTAGTGCTAACTTACGATCGGAATGGTTAGTTCTAGCCACTCGACAACAGTAACACTGATGTTCGACGCGGTGTTACGCAGCTCATAGTGGTTCCTAGTATATCCGAATCATTTTTCACAAGTAGACCCCTCACCTACACCATTGTTTTTATATATCGCTTTTACATGCTCCCGCATAATAATGTTTTGTTATCATATCATCGCACATTTGCACCGCTTTACATGCACCGCTTGCACATAACTTTTTGTATTTATTTGTATTTGATTTTTTTTTTGCTAACCGCCATTAATGCCCTTTTCACTGATTTAACATTTGATTAATTGACATCTAATTGTGCAATTATATTTCTTTCTTTGTTTGTATTTGTATTACAAAGACCAATAGACGTATTTTGTAAAATCGTTAATGCTGTTGCACTAATTATCAGTAAGAATATTTTTCAGCTGACCACAAGGACACGAACACCTGGACTACTTACGTACTTGTTGCTCGTGCCCTCAGTAAGTCCATTGAGGACCGATGGAACAACAAGAACACTTCCAGCATGCGGTCTCACGTTAAATTTACCTGGCGCCCGAGAATCATATTTCCGGAGTATAGAAAGATTCTGTAGTAATAAGATATTTTTTTGCGCCATTTGTGACAATCGCTAGGATTCCCTATAAGCAGCGTCGCGAGTGGGAGTATACCACAAATCTTCGGCACTATCGTACGATTTTGGTAAAATGTAAATAGTGCCGTAAACGTTAAATTTGAACAAACCAACCATGTAAATTATATTTACACATTTAAAATGTCAATTTATATACATATAGTTCATGTTCTTAAATTTGTGAGTGATATTTTGATCCATTTATTGATAATATATTTTCAGAAGGAAATAGCTAGAAACAGTCATGGATGAACCACATTATAATGGAATGCAGGAAAATCTATCGACGAAAAGAGAGATTTGAAGAGCAAGAAATAAGAACATTTATCAATTATTCACAGTACCTCTTTATCGGCGATGTGATCGATTCATTTCATTTCTAGTATGCGGCGATAATAATGTATTTCAAATGACTCTTTAGTTTAATTTGGTGTTCGTGCTTACATACTGTACGATAGTACAGAATTATAGCTCTACTTTAAACCCAACATTAAACCACAGCAATAAAATACACAAATGGAGTAGTGTACTGGGCCGAATAGTTCAACAGTTCTCTCAGTACTGTTAATACAAAAGTCTGCACAAATACATCGTCATAGGAAATGATACAGCAGCTCCGATAGAATCCCATAACTGCCTGCGCTTTTCTAATTTTGATACTTTTTTCAACTTCCTATACTGTCAGTAAAAGACAAATTGTTGGAATTCCATATCCATTCCAAATCTTATTGATACTGATGTCGTGCAACCATTTATCGCTTGCCTCTTCTATGAGTTTTCGTACAATTTAATAGATTTATCCCTACTTGTCTTCATCAAATTGTATACATCGTCTTGCATCGACATTCTTCTATTTTACCAAGTATTGCATTCGCAATCTGTACATTTCTTGTTGTGTGATGTCTAGATTGTAAACTTTGCGCTGTTGCGGAGAATTTCAAGATTTTTGAGTTAATTCTTTATTAGAAAAATCTATAAAGAATATTATGTGATTTTTTTTTTGTTAATACATAGATAATAGTCATGTAATCATTAACCATAGTATAAATTTTTTCTGTGTCATTAGGAATTGTACAAAAAGACATGTTGCATAGCATGGTTCAAGAAAATGGTGAAACACGAAACGAATGTGATGAACGAGAAAAAGGAATAAGTGCTAAAAAAGACGATAGTCCTAAGGTAAATAAGTGTGGCCCAAGTGTTCCCGGGGAAATACCAAAGAAAAACAAAACGGCATAGAGTCTGTACAATAAAAAACAAAGCGCTATAACTTAAGAAAACATATAAATAACGAAAAGAAATGATTTGACAAATAGTACATTAAATTCTGTAAACCGCATTCCACTTCATATAAAGTCCAATCTCATCTGTTGTTTATTATTGCCTCACAGCGATGTGGCATACTCTCAACTAGATTTTCTGCGTAAGATGTTAGTAACGACCGCCATATTTTTCGATGTTTGTAGAAAGTTGTTCTTTTGGATTAGCATCAATTTTATTGGATGTATATTTAATTAGGTACTATGAGACATAAATTAAAACCTCAGTATTTACGTTATTTACTACCTTCTTACTGTCAAATAAATGTCAAAATGGATTATTTATATAAATATTTATTGCAGGGCCAACTCGATCGTATTAAAAAATTCAACCAAATTGAGAATTCTGTTACAAAATTGGAAATATCTCAAAAGCATTTGAAGTTAGACATAGG
>WYDF02303361.1:0-15448 GCA_009867245.2 Adranes taylori
TTGAGTTTAACTAACTTAAGTGAGAAAAAAAGAAGAAAACGAAACAAGTTTGATTTTACTAAATATACATACATGTTAAGTAGGTATAAAGTAGTGGGTTTTGTGTGCTAATGTATGATATTGGTAATAGGCGAGGTATACAATTCAATTTGTTCGTTTAAGAAATTACAATTTTGTGTAATGTGTTTTTTGATTTCTATTGCTTCAAAATATTTAGTTTTTACTTTTATTTTCAACAAGTAATATAATGGGATTGTCTGTGAAGATGTGATTACTTTCATTCAAATGTGTTGTTTAGTGTGAATCCTATTTTTTTAACCTAAATGATGTGCTGTGTTCCATAAATCTAGTGGCAAAACTTCTTCCCGTTTGGCCAATATATAAGGCATCAGAATCTGAACAACCCAATTTATAAACTCCAGAAGTACAGTATTTGCTATTTTTTTGTTTTTGAGTTGTTAATACACTTACTTAAATTGTTGTTAGTTTTGAATGTTGTTTGTTTTGAATTTTGTGTTTGTGTTTTAGAAATTTGGTATTTTATTTGCTAGTGTTCCTATGTATGTTATGGTTTTGTATGAGTCTTGGGGTTTTTTGTTTGAGTGTGGGTAGATTAAATTTAAGGATTATGAATTTGCACAGCATAAATGCTAAAACGATTGAATATATAAATCCTATATTTCTTATATATGCAATTGGGTCAGATATTGGTATATGTGTCATTGTCAAACATCGAAGCTCTGGCGCTTCTAGGTTTGGCTACTGAAACCTCAGATTTGACAAGAAGTCCAAACCGGCGTGTTTCAGCCTTTGACTAACGAATTTATGTCTAATCCTAAGAGAGACCAACTTGGACAGTCAAACGCCGAAACTCAATACGATCAAATCGGAGTTTGACCAGTCAGACCTAAATTTGGCACAGAAATATGTTAGTTTGTTAGACTTAGGTATTAAAAAAACATATTTCTTTATTTTAATGTTTATTGTTTCAATATTATAAGAATGGATGGATAATAATTCAAAATTCAAATTCACAATTTTGAAGAGCATTGTTTATTACAGTGGCATTTTATGAAACCTTGCCTCCCAATTTTAACACCTTTTGTACTAATCTCCTTTAGAGATAGCTGAACGTCGGGCACATCGTAGAAATTAAGAAATTTCTCCTTGCATTTTTGTATCTAGTCAAAACACAGTTTGGTTCACTCATTTTCAAGCTTACACATCCACGTTCAATGTACAAATATCGAATATAAAATTAATTTATTAGACGGCCGCAAAGAGTTAGGCTAATATATATAAACCTGTTTAAACACGCAACGAGTGCAATACAAATCGATTTGACGAATTTGTCTTAGTCGCTCCTAAGATATACTAGGCAAAGTCCGATTATTTTCCTTTTGAAGTTTGACTAAAAAGTTAGGTACTTCTAGGTTTGCCTAAAAATAAATCAGTCATAGACAGAAATTGGAATTTATTTTGCCCAAAGACGTTCGCCAAACCTAGGATAAACCAGTCATTCCGCGAAGAGGCTACATATCGATCTTTGGCTATAACATATCAACTAATAGAAATAATTGAAACTCTAGAAACTAGGAAAGGGAATTAGAAGTGAATATTTTGCAGGCCTACATTTTTTAGGCATATATTATTGTAAGGGCTGCATTTTCATAATAGAGAGCACCTTTCGACGCCACTGTCTTTCAGAAGCCAAAAATTATTTCAAATAATATTTTTATATCATTCCCTTCAATATATTTCTTTCGTTAAATGTAAAATATAAATCTATCTTTTAATCAATTCGAATAGAAAGTAAGTACGCTAAATTTGTTAAAATAAACAAACCTATCACCTTTAAAAGAAATAATTATAATAGTACTAACTCAAAACAAGTCATATTATGTAAAAGTAAATTATTCTCGATAGTTCCTGCAAATTTACATATACTATTGATTGTTTATGATAATGTCACAGGAATTTAATATGCATTATATACATATGTAGGAAATATTTACATTTTGTAGAATTGTTCTAGCGCAGCATATGACTACACTAATTTTGAAGGCGCTTGCTTACTTTCCTAAAGTAAGTTAATGATTAATTGATATGTTACAATAATAATATATTCGCATGCATATAGATTAAATTAGAATAATTATAGTGTCACTTCCTAGATTTTTGTGATCATCTAGAATCGCTATTAATATTACTTGTAACTTGTACAACTATTTTTAAGAGTACACAGTAATGAAATTCATTAACAAAACGTTCGTAAGCATAATATTTTTCAAACTCGTCAGAATCTGCTCGGTACTATCACTATAAAATTGGTAGGACATCTAACATCTACCTGGGCGATTGTGGTTAATGGCGCCCCTCCCTCCTCCTCTTCTTCCATTCCTACATCCCGGTAGTGGTCCGCATCTCACGATTCATTGCCGCTTCGCAAATTTCTTCTTCCGTGATGACAACATCCGTTTGAAGAATGCTATCAATATTTATCCATTCTTCAAAGAAATTTTTAGAGAGATCAATTGGTTTTGGAACAGGAAATTTCTCTTCTTCCTGGGTTTGAATGAACCCACTGTGCCGGAAGCAGTTCCTAATTGTTACTCACTCCACTTGATTCCATGCTCCATTTGTCAAATGTGGGGCATCAAGGACAGCTGCATGAGCATTTTTTACAATTTTCGAATACTTTGTCAATCACGTTGAGCACGTTCTTCCTCATTCTGCCCTGTAGTTGGACTTGAATATTCTGATAATACCCTAATCACAGGGCTGAAGCATTGAGGTTGTGATTGGTGGCAAAAAATGATCTTGATGTGTTTTAAATTCAGATCAACCACGTGATGTGTGCAATTGTCGATCAGCAATAAAAAGTTCCGCTGAAGTTAGTTATACTAACTAACAAGCCAATCTTTGAAAACGGAACTAATCATCCAAGCATTTGAATTAGCTGTGTATTATATTTGAAGGATGTTGTCACTCTTAAAGCAGCATGGTTTCTCACTTTTTCCGATAACAAAAAGCTTCTTTTTCTCTCCACTCGTGCGGGGGCAACAGAGGAGGGAAGGGAGAGGTGCTCCTTGCAAATTCCTGTTTCCTTGGCTTTTACAGACTTCAGGTTATACGAATGCTTCTCAATTAAATAATCATTTTGAACCCGCTACTGATAACAACATTTATTCAATTGCAAAAGCAGTTTATATGTATCATACAACGTAAAATAATGTTTCCTGTAACTTTGCATATATGAGTTATCATTAGGTCTTACACTGTTGAATGTCGGTTGCCATGGCGACAAGTTGCGAAATTTTAAGTTATTAAGGATCATGTCTATGAAATGATAAGAGTTCCAGTAACGATTATTGTGATATCATTTTAAATAGAATTACAAGGGAAAATATAAGAAAATATGTAGGATATTACTCAAAAGTTTTTGAAAAATATTTTTATTGCTCAAAATCGGTTAAGTAAATTCAGTTGTACATACTGCCAGAATTGATGTCTCTTAGTCTTACATACGTTCCCTAAGTTTAATTTTTCCAACTTTCATAGAAACCGAGATATTTAGGGTTGTACACTTTTTTTCAAGGTCAAATTACTCCGAGGCTATGACATACGAGTTTCTTAAACTCGGTTAATCCCTTAAATATGAAAGTATCTTTCGATACAAGAAATTTAAAAAACATTCTTCCGAAACTTTTCGAGAAAATAGACAATAAAATTTGCAAACAAATAACACCCTGTATATATGTTAAATTGTGATTTTAGAAAAAATGTTTCACATAAAATGGAAGCCTATACAATAAAGTTTATTCGAATGTCCTATCTTTTATTGTTCCGGAGATATTTCAAAAAGTTTGTTAAATTTCAAACTTGGCAACACCGCTTCCTATACAATTTGGCACTATGAAACGTTATTCGACGCATAATACAAGCTACTATATGTATATCTGCAAAATTTCAGCCTTCTAGTTAGAATACGAAATTTTTGAACAAAGAAAATGGCTCCTGTCCGCCATATTGGATTTATATAAGAATTGAAAAAACCATTCTGCAGGTTCATAGTCTACATCTGTCTACCAAATTTCATCCAGATCGGTCCCATAGGGAAGGAGAAATTCGTGATTCCGAAAAATCGATCCTTCTTTTGAGTTTTTGAGCAAAAAAATTTGCATGAAACCCCAGCAAGAAACCCCCCGCCCCCCATCTGAATTGCGTATTAACGGATTGCAGTAATTTCAATACAAGAGACGTACTAAGGGGAAATAAAAAAAATCTCAAAACATGAATACTATATCTTTCATATACGTATTACATACGTATATGTTATGTCAAAGATAAAACTGAGGAAGATCTTGCACTCAACCCTCCCGTCCACGCAGACGACCTTATCCGACTCCTCACCTCCACGCTCCTCAATGACCTGCCTGACAAATTTTTGACAGACAAAACTCCTTGCCTGAGAAAATTCCCTAATTCAGGAAGCAATCGGACAAGTTTGCCGCAACATTCTAGATAGGGGAACCTACGTATCCTTTTCAAACAACACGGTTTCGATCGTGATTATTCCAATTCATTGGAGTTAGCGATTGAAACTGCGCAATGCCAGTGGAATTCAGCATCGGAGAGGAATTCAAAAATCAGCATCGGAGAGGAATCCTCTTAAACCCACTTCAAAACTCGATTACCATAATGGTAAGCAATTCTGGCAAAATTTCAACTACTGATGGGCCAAAAAAGCATCTCAAAATTCCACTTGACAAATGATCAAGATTAATTCTTAACAACCCCACAAACAAAGCTGATTTTTTGTTGATTCTTTTGGAAAATACATATAAAGTACCAAATAACGTACTATTTGACTCCAATTTTCTTGAAGAAACAAACAATCTAGTTAATGATTCGCATTTTATTGATATTTTATATCCGATTACCTCAAATGAAATATCCGAAACACTAAATTCAGGCAAAGACACCACTGCTGGTTCAGACGCATTAACTCGTCGTATAGTCAGGCATATTCCTGCTGAGACCATTACGCTCCTAACCGAAATATACATGAAATGTCTTTTGCTGGGACATTTTCTAATCAGTTGGAAAACTGGCCAAATGGTGATGATTCCTAAACCTCAGAAAGACCGTAGGCATGCTTCGTTATATCATCCCACCTCTAAACGTCTTAGGAAATGCTTTCGAAAGAATCTTCACTTCTCGCCTTCGAAACTGTCTAGAAATTTTACCAGGCAACCAATTCCGGTTTAGAGCATTTCACTCTACTATGGACCTTTTCTTCAGATTTAAAACTGATATAACTCGTGCTCTAAACAATTACCACTGTGCTCTGGTAGTATTCTTGGATATCTCTCATGCCTTTGACTGTGTCTGGCATGCTAGCCTGATTCGGAAACTCCATGAGCTTCACATTCTTCACCCTAACACATTGAAGATGGTTCAATAATACCTATCGGACAGTATAACTCAAATAAAAATGGGAGACACTCTCTCCAGACCTATACATCTTCAAGTTGGCGTACTCCAAGTGTATGGCGTACCCTAAGGAAGGGTTCACTGCTCTGCCGAGCCTATCATAAATCGTCTTAAAACTCTCCAGACCAAATATCCAATTCGTAGTGATGAAGAAAACAATGAAATAGCCCACCAAACCCTTCGTCCCGATTAGAAAGCCAGTCACCAACGCAGCAAATTGCCACACAGACCCATTCCTCACTCGCCAGTTCGAATTATTGAAACAATGCAGGAACACCATGATGATCTCCTAAACATCATTGAATCAATTCTACTGTCCCTACGATGATTATTACGCCTATATTATAAAAAACTAAAAAGACAAAAAAATCAAAAAATAATAAAAATAAAATAAAAAAATTGAAAAACAAAAAATAAACATTCCCTTCCACAACATTCTTATTTTCTATTTCAGGTCAACTAACACCCACTTGCGCAGCCAAGCAAGTACAACTAGACGTTACACAAGGCCACCAACAAAAGCAGCTGACCCCATTTAACTCCCTCATCAGTTGACCAAACTATGGCCAAGGTTTCTGCAGGATTTCCTTAGCTGTAAAGCGAATGCTATAGCGTATATCTTTCTTGCAAGCTATCAGCTTACCACAATTTCTAAAAGTATTCCATTCGTTGCCAGTTCCAGGCCAAAGAGGATCATAAATACTAAATCCTCTTTCAAAGCAAAATGAACGTGATTTCTACAGTTTTATGATGTTCAAATTCATTTATTAAGCGCTCTCCAGAAAATCCGAATTACCAAATCCTCCCTGGTTATATAGCGGTGATGACCGTGCTGATTTACTTCATAAAATTTAGGAATCAACACTTAGCAAAATGGTTAAATTTATCCTAAATACGTTTTCTAATTCAGCATTTTTGGCTTGGTCATACGATTTTCAAAAAGCCAAATGTACAGTAGGACTTGATGTAGAGGAAAGACAGGCAGGCATCTCGACATGTCGGTTGTATTCTCACGCAATCCAAGCTCAGAACATGCAACCAATCAGCGAACGGTATGTTCGAAACTTTACTATCATTATCCTTGTCCACTATCACAAGATTGTTTATAATTCTAATTGCTATGTCATTCGCTTAATTTTGTTAAATGATTTATCTAAACCAGCTTTACCTAATTTCTATACACAAAATCCTACATGGCATGTGCTTAAGGTTGAAAATTGTTATGTTGTACCGATTCGTCATCACACGAAAACCGCATGTGCAGAAACTGATCACGGCAAAGTCGCTGCCCACGGAAAAGTTGCTGGCCACGACAAAGTCGCGGCCATTTCATATCAGACTCAGGTTCATTTCATATCAAACTGAGACACAGCAAAGCGTAGCCAGGTTTAGCTAGTTTCATAAAAAGAAGATATGCAAAACATTTTCTAATTTGGATAATCATTTTCTAGAGAAGAAAATCATCTTGTACTTGATGTGAGAAAAACGTATATGTCTTCTAGCAAATAAAATAGACCTCATAACAATCGGCTTGCCTTATAACTAAGCTGTTCAGATATATGTTTTGAGTGCCTTTATACTGCACATGGAGGCGGCAAAATCATAACATTGAAATGTTACATTTTCTAATGAAAGATTATTAGTATGCAAACATTGTAGTATATCTTTGGCTAATCCCAGGTCTGTTTTGTTTTTAGCCTCTACTATGTTTAACAATCTTTGTATCGGTTGTGCTTCTTCATTTACATATCGAACCACAACAGGAAGTTTATCGCGATGGCTAATATCAGGCGTTGTATCAGCCATTATCGCCTATAGTCTTGTTTTATTAGCTGCTTTAACAATGTGCGATCGCAAGCAAAAAAATAAATTCATTTTGAGTATGGTAGATTTTCTTATATGGCCTCATTTCCTTTGAACTAATTCACTTTTGTAATGTGAGGTTGTATCTTGCGACCAAGTTCTCAATTTGAATAAAAATATTATCACTTTAATTTTCTCCTCTATAAGGAATTCCTTGGAGTACGTATAATTTCTGCAATGGTAAAAGCTTGTGTGTTAAATTTTATTTCTGATTATCTTTGAGCCAGGCTTTTTGGTATTCTTGATCAAGAATGACATTAACGTGTAGCTTTTGCAACATGAAATTTCAGAAGTCAGCAAGGGCATTTTGATGGGAAAATGAAAGTAAAATGTTGCCCAGTTTTCAGTTCCCGTAATATTTTTGCGTCTACTTTCCATTTTGTCCCAAGGCCTTACACCTTGACATGTCCAGGAAGTATCACACTTTTCGAGACCAGGACCATATGGAAATAAACAAGAAGCAAAACAGGAATGAACTTATTTGTAAATACTGCATTTTAAATGATGATGTTGTTGATACCACCTAAGAGAAAAGCGACAATGCTTTTTCTTGATCAATGTATGGAAAAATATTCAATTTCGGTTGTCATGGTCCCAGTGTTATTAAATGCGGTCTCTGGCTGTCTGACAGAGTAGTCGATCTTTTTTCTGGATCATGTTCTACATTCTCATCGTCACGTTGTACGTTTCTGATTGTTAATTGCAGATTGATTGTCAATTATAATTAGAAGTTGATCAGTGTTCGGTATTTTTAAGTTTTATAATTTATAAAATAAAATTTAATTAACTGTGTTAATTCATCTTCTATATCAAACATATCTGTAAATTTATCCGCTATTGGATTTTCTGCTGCACTCCAAATAAACGCCGCTTTAATTAAAGTTCACATTTTAAAAAATGGCATAGCAATAAAGAGTAAAAAGAGGTATGTAGTAATAAGCTATTTTGTTTAATATTTTAAACTGTAATACTTAAGAGTAGTGCCATTACAAGTATTTACTATTCAGTAACGAATTACCACATTAACTTAGTGTACAATTTCCCTTATCAATTAGTAATTACCCATTTGCTTAGTAGCAAATTGGTTGAAACATTAGTACATAACAGTAATTTTCATGCCTTTGCAGCAACCACAAACGGATATTTTGGAGGACTAACAATTATAGGTGTTCCATCATGACATTTAATGTGATGTTTCTTTTTATAATCATTGTATCTGTCCTTGTTGTTTGGAAATTAAAACAAGGATAGATATATAAGAGTTCGCCCAATATTGACTAACCGAAAACGCTGTTTGGAGTCAAAAAAATTCTCTCCATACATGAACAAATAATATCCTATGAAGACCATTTATAAACAAAACAATAATGAAAAGCACAGCCAATCCTTGGAGTATAAAAGTTATGTAGTTCCAGAGAAATCAGGAATGCCCTATGACTTGTTTTTATATCAAGGTCTTTTTCCATATCTTTTTATACTTCTTTATATATAAGAATTAATTCGTCAGTTCAAAGCTTCTGTGGATTAGTTGTATTGAAGCTCATGTTTTCCAATTTTCCAAAATGGATTTAATGGAGCTGAAACTATAAGAGTGAACAGGTTTGCTAATCCCCCGCCACTTACTGATAAAGAACTAGTAAAAAAATGTCACATCAAATAACAAATACAATAGTTTGTAAATTTTTAACATAAATAAGTCAAAATAAAAATATGACATAAATATTCTTGGATTTTTATTCGTTTCCTTTTTCAAATTGAGTTATTATTGAATATAAAATGATTGTAAGTTCAATCGCCTTGAAACCAAGGGCCCAACGAGTTGTACATTAAAATGTGCATTTCGGGAAAAATAGCAATAATTGTTATTTGTGTTTCAAAGTGATCAAAAGCACATGTATTATGTCGATATTTTTAGATTTGAATAAAATTTTGTTCACCTCAAATAAATTGTTGAGCGAATGGGTTTATTTAAAATGGATCAATGCAAGGTAATTATTCTGATACACTGCACCCCGTTAAGTTGCTATAGGATCGCGACTGATTGAAGATGTCGGGACCACAGTAATAACTACGATTAAGATGCGACGAAGATGGATTGAGATTTGGAATGTAACAAATCAACTTGGCTTAACCCGAGCTACTAGGAGTAAGTTGTAGCTTTGCATAAGATAACTAGCGTCCAAGGGTTTAACTCAAAAGTTACAAATGATAAAGTTAACCAGTTCTGACAATATTGTAATTAAAATGTTCTTTCTGCAGATACTTAAAATATTTGTTTGACTATTTTTGAACCAAAACTCTAATTTAGTTCAAGGTGACAGGCATCAACGAGTAAAGATAATTACATTTTAGTAAGCAAAAGATGTTAATATGTATAATTGCAACCATAAACAAAAACGTAATAATTACTTATTGAAATTTATAGTTGATAAATTATATCAGTTTGAATAATGAGCAAAACAAATTATTGTAAATATTGACTCAGCGTATAAAGTTTAATTTGATAATAGCAGTATAATAAAATTAGACGAGTCTGTAATAGTATTAATTTATAATATTTCGGTTACCGTAAATGCGGTAAATCGGGACAATTTAGGAGGTTTTTCAAGCCGCCTTCGACGACAGAGTTTTTCTTCGATTTGTAATTATTTTATATTGTGACCATACCCTTAGTGCGTCCAGAGCATAATACATTCTTGGGGCACTAATACCCCAATAATAATTTTTGCATAGCATCAGTGTTGGAACTCCGACACTCTTGGGGGAAAATAAATATTTTCTCGCACTTACTCGATTGTCTCAACAATGTGCCCACGCATTTTTCTTGATCAATTTTTACAATATCTGACCCCCATGTCATCCTGATATTTTACCATCATCTAGTCCTCTTTTTCAAGAAGTTTCTCGTCAAAATGGTGGGTTCAAGTCCGCAGTATATTGTGGTGATTGTGAGGCGGGCTTCGGCTTGGGCCCGCCTATTCCAGATCTATCTCACTTGCTAAACTTTCATCTTCTCTAAGATCCGCCACAGTGACTCTGCGCCCAGCAGGCAGTTTAGGCTTTTTTTTCTTCCCCCATTTAACTCGCCACTCTTTATCCCATATTGCGTTTCTTTCAAAAAAGTTGTCAAACTGTCATTAGCGTAAAGGGCGGCGGTATTATCTGCTTCCAAATCAGAGCTTTCGGGGGGCAAGTCCTGTAGCATTTTCTGGAAGTTTAAGGGATTTATCCCCGTTTTTTCAAAACCAGATTATATTGCCCTTTCCATATTAGGTTTCATTAATTTTTTCATAAGCATTGGGAAGTAGTTTTTGTCAAAAGATGCGTTACTGCCTTTACTTTTTGATGCAGTAACGCAAGCTCTTGAGGCTGCACCAGAAAACATAACAGATACGCTAGCTTTGCTAGAATTCATTACGCGCTCAGGATACATGCATCCCCTTTTAAATATAATTTAAGCTGTTTGGGTCATCAGATAACGCGGATGCATCATAATTTATCTGAAGGTGAGGTGGTATATCTTTACTTGTTTCCTCCAGCTCTTTGAAATAATTTTTTATTGTAGTTGGGGAAACTTCCGCCTGGGTTCTTTTAATATTTTGGAAAAGCCGCTGGGATAAGGTATCTTTATGTCTTTTCAGAAAGCCCAATGCCCACTCCACAGCAGGCATGTTATCCTTAAATTGTCGGATGCGCATACCTTCCCTGTTCAAATCCTATTTTATGAAGCAACGTAAATCAAATGTGTTTAGTGGATAGCCCCAACTAGAACATTTTAATATTATACTGTTTGAAATACCTGTACAAAGCAGATTTCGAAATTCCAATTTATTCCTGAGCTTTTCGTAACGGCATTCCTCTCATTATAGCCTCAGTAGCATTTGTTATTTTTTCTAAAAATTATAAAAATACAATTTTAGCGTTGTCCATATTCACCTCTTTTTATTAAAAAAGTGTACAATTTTTACAAAAATTTGATTTACTAAGGCTGCAATGAATTTATTTTTTAATTTAATAAATGATATTTACTCACCAACATATGTTTAAAAAAGTGCAATCAGTTATAAGCCGTGAAATATTATAAAATGTTTGTGACACATCGAACTCGATCACTATCAAAAAAACATGAAAAAGTAAAAATAACTTTGCTCTCTCAAATACCCAATCAGAAATGATTGGTTTCAATGGTTCAGCTGTGTCTTGGCAGGACCCTTACCAACCAAACTAGTAGTGTGTGCAACAAAATTTAAAAAAAATTTGAGCGGTTAATTTAAATTACTTTGTTTTTGGTGTTTGTCCCTATTCACCCTCTTCAAGCTATATGTTCTGTGAAGATTCTGAGAGATAGATGTTACTTTTATATCTAATATATTGTGTGATGCTATAGGAACTCTAATCCCCAGAAATTAATTAGCTTTACTTTTCTATTAAATTTGGACACCGATCGTGTCCAAAGGAACCCACATTCGTTTTATTACCTACAACGTATAACACTCAGATCCATTTTCTTTACCCAAATTCATACTGTTTATTCATTTCGGGTGGAACGTATCCAGTTTGGGCCATACAACATTACGCAATACATAAAATGATAGATAAAACACAAATAAAAGATTTTTATTCCACAGCTAATGAAAACAATGATGTACGTCGAAGTTAATAAATGGTTAATGAAAGTAACATCATTGTAATACGTAGATGATTTTAAGCGCGAATTTTAAGTACCCTAAATCTATTAATACTAGATGTAAAAATATATCTATTTGAGTAAAAGATATATTTAGAAAACCAATTTTGACATGAGTTATACTTGCAATTTGAATATGTATTGTTCTTGTATTAATAAAAAATTTTAATTTTAATTACTAGCTGTAGTACATTATTTGAGTCATTTCGAATTAACTTTTGTACCGTTAATTCTGAGACATGTCTAACGCAGAGTGGGAAGATAAATCAAGAAAATACTTTAATAAAACTAAAAGAAGTTATAATAAAGCGTACTTCCTCGTTTTTATATTTATTTATTCACGACCGGTTTCGGCTTTTGACCATCATCAGGCGAAACTGCAAAAATATTACATTACATATTAGTATACAAAAATATTAGTTTACATATTACAGGTAATCAAATAAAAATTGAATATAAAATTAAGGTACATCAGTGTTTGTTAGGTTATGTTTTGATCTGTAAGCTATTGCTTAATTTGTTAGTTTTTGTCGTTACTCTGTTGCATTTAAACGTAATTACCTTGGATTGTTGGTCTCTATTTTTTGTTTGATTTATTATGTGAGATTATTATTGTACTTACTGTAATTAAATTATGAATTATTGCACATTTTCTCTCCACAATGTATGTTTCGTAGTCAGTTGAGTTTATGATAGATGTCGTGTGTTGTTGTAATGAGTTCTTTTCGTTTGTAGTTATCGGAATCTGTATTTATTTAAATATGGGTGTACATAGTAGTCCGGTTTGGTCGTTTATGCATATTTTAGTTTTGCCATTTTTTACCTTTTCGATTTCAAGGGCTTCTAGTAATATGAGTCTTTGTCCTTTCTTTGCTTCGTGTAATAGTTTTAATTTGTCTATTGTACATTTGTGGTTTTGTTCGAATAGATGTAGTCCTGCGTTTGATGTCCTTTCGTTATTTATGTGTTCTCTGAATCTAATCTTTATTGCTCGTCTTGTTTCACGTATATACTTTGTATTGCAGTCATCACATTCTATAGCGTAAACTCCACTTATTTCGTGTTGGTTTGTTGGGTCTTTTGCATTGCTAAGTATATTTGTATTTTAGTTTTTGTTTCGTATGCGCAAGTTATTCCGTATTTGTTCAATAGTTTTGGTACTGTGGTTTATCGGGCATTGATATGTGAATTGATATGTGAACATTGATATGTTCATGAAAGAAGTACAACTGTTCCTATCTGTGTACACATGGAATAAATGATAAGGTGATTGTAAACATTTTAATAGTATCTATAGTTATAATACTACTAATTCAACTTTCGTAAAAGAAGTACATCGGTACCTATATGTGTACACAAGAGTTAAATGAGAAGATAATTATAAATATTTAGTAGTATAATAAACTTATATGAGTACTAGTTATCCCGATTGCACCATTTCGGTTTAAAATTTATCCTAGACTTAATTTCATTAAGTAACATTTTTCTGTGGAATCAATGGTTTAAATTTCGTTTCACCCATTAAGCTCTACTTACATTTAAGGCGTCGATTTTCGTGGCTTTAGCTACACTTAAATCTGAAATAATATTTTATTTTGGGAATATTGATTTTCTTTGAAGAGTGAATAAAAATTAATTTTGATATTTCTGAAAACTATTTATTTGCAGGCGAGTTAGAGGTAACTAAAACAGTAATTAATGGCACTGCGTATAGTGATCGGTTTCAAAACGACAAACTGTTTGAAAAAAACGTTTTGCGAAAAACTGAACAAGCTGTTTTTTTCATATCAAGCCAAATAGTTATTTATTAGATAGCTATACAAATTGCTTGATGCAACGCTTAGTCTGTTTCGATAAAAATCTCTCGCTCTCTTACTGTCTATTTACTTGCATTGTGTATAAGCAAGCAGCCGGCAAGAGAATCGTTTAAATAATATACTATGTCTGTTTCTTTCACGTCGTTTTGCATTTATGAAACTATTATTGTGAAACCTATTATTTTAAATACTATTATTTTTGCTTCATACTTTTTCCCAACTGTTTGCGTACGATTTTTGAAATGTTTATTTTAAATTTCTGTTTCTTACAATTTTTTTGGATAAGATTGTAAATGTTAAAAGTAAGTATTGCTCATGCTAATTATTTTCTTTCGTTTATATTTGGTTTTCAAAAATTAGTATTATATTATCGGAGTTTCGGACATGGGTCCATTATCGAACTGACTGTTGTTATGGTCTTTAGTTAACTGTTGGTCTGCTCGCTAATGGACCCATGTCCGAAACTCGAGTCATAAAGTAAGTGATATATAATAGTGCTTACGACGTTTTTCACATATATAAAATATTATATTATTGTAAATTGTATAATAATTTAATATGTTTTGAAAAATTAATATTTTTAATGAATAATGTTTTATAGATAAAGTTTAATTAATTATAAATAATACAGATGTATTTCATGATTTATTCATATTGTAATTCTTTTTGTAATAAATTCCTTTGATACCATATTACCACTATCTATTATAATTCTAAACTAAAAAATTCACGGACAGTTTAAAGAAAAATTATAATTTTAAACTATTTTGTGAAAACGTTTTTCGTTTAAAAATTATAAAACGTTTTTCGTTTGAAAATAACCTCTGCTATTTTTAAGTTGTAGATTTGTTTGTTGTTTGGGAACAACCTGTTATTTTTAAACGGTTTTCAATAACAGCTGTTTTGTTTTCAAAAAAGAGTTTGCAAACGTTTTCAAAAAAAAAAATAGTAATGTTCATCCCTAAGTGCGTACCAATTATTACATAAGTTGATAATAAGACGAGAAAGCCAACATTATTAATCTGTTCAAGAATGCACGGAAAATTCCTTTCGAAATATTTAAGGCCTACCTTCAAGCAAACTGTGGAAATGAAAATGTATTTTTACACTAGAAAATATTACTTTAGCATAATTTTTGTACGTAAGTTTGTATTACTATTGCTATTTATAGTGGAAGTAAGATATATAGATGATTTTTTCTTTAAATGAATTACAAATTACTCTCCTTTATTAATTTCAACACTCTATTTTACTTTCCTACTGATAAAGAGAAATTGTTATAAAAGTTCTTCAATTAATAATGTTATTGTACATAAAATATAACTTTTTGTGCCAAGTTTAGATGAGATTAATTATATAAGCTTTACCAATTCCCAAAACTTTACAAAGAATTTTTTTTTTATGTTTTAATACGATTTCAGAAAAGAATGTTTTTCCGAAATTAACGGTTTCAGAATTTATAAGTGGTGATCATTGTTGATGTTGCTGGGGTTCTATATACCGACTTCATCTCATCGACTAGCATTGTCTCCGACTTAGGGGAAGCACGGGAAAAGTGGCCCCCGTAAGGGATTTTAATTAAAAT
>WYDF02303372.1:0-15448 GCA_009867245.2 Adranes taylori
GTTTTTCCATTGTAAGAATTTACAATACCATGAATTTTTTTGTATAATGAAATTCAAAGTCACGTGTGAAGTTGTAATTATGGAAAATCAAATAATTGAATAGAAATTACGTTGCTTTTGTGATCTTTTACAAGCATTATAGTTTCATCTGTAGATCGTTGGAAAATTGTAGTATTTCAGTAAAATCACTGGGTAAAAGTCATTTTTTTAATAACTGAGGTTCGTTATATGTTAAAGGCTCCAAATCTCCAACCACACATACCTGTAGTGAAAAATATATAATTTTTTGTTAATTAGTTAGAAATGCATGTTTCATGTAATTGAACAAAGATCAGGTATTGATGTAGGTAATTTAGACTCTTGAGCTTTACTTGTAGTGTATGGTGTAGTAATAGGTTTTGAAGTACTAGTTGGTGTTGGTTGTTTATATATATATAACCTGTATCAAAATTATCACGCTGAACTTATGGAAACATGATTGATTTCTTATCGTTCGTATGTTCTAAGTCCAAGCAGTGACCAATTTCATGTAATAAAACAGTTAAAAGACTTGTATGTTCAGTATTACGTTCATACCTAAAGTCCCATGTTTCACAAGTATCAAGATGTATTTCAACTGTCTTATTGCTATACCAGTCAGGGTAATTAGCATGAGATAGCACATTACTATGCGGATTCCTTAAACAATCTAATGCAGTCGAAGAGTAAGTTCTTTTATTTTATTGATTTTAATGCGAATCTCGTGCAAATTCTATAAGTATTTGAGGTTCTCTACAGGGTTCTCATAAGTATCTACAGGGTTCTCTATAAATTGAAAGCTTCCAGTTGATTCTTGCCAAATGCGAAAAGCATATTTTGTAATAGAACGAATAGTATTATTAGCTTGTACAAAATGCCAGTTCAATGTAGTTGTATTCCAGCGTCCAACATTATTTATTGTTGGTTGCTTATGCATACGTAAGGGTGAATCCAATACTCCACAATGAGGTTTTGAGAAATATTTGTGTGTTTCTGCATGCATACGTCCATTTACAGGCAGATCAAATCAAAATAATGTAAGACTGAATATCACTGTGTTTGTTTCATTTTTTCTTGAACCAAGATCATCCGTAGAATTTTCAACATAACCAAAATTTTGCAAATAATTCAATATAATGGTATTATTTAAAGTATTTACATCATCAATTAATTGAATGGAATCTTTAATATCAGTTGTTTGTTTACTTCTATTAAAATGAAATAATACAACGAAATATAAAATCCACATTTTATTATTATAAAGGTACACATTAAACTGATTATAGTAAAATATAATATTATTAAATATACTGATTATCACGTGATGTATATTGCGTCGTTAGAAAAGGTACCTGATGTTTATAGCATCGTTAAAAATGATGACATTCTTACAAAGGTCAACTGATAAAAAAGGTCAATTGATAATAATAGTTAGTCATGTGTGTTTATTATGTTATATTAGATAATAATATAAAGATCAGAGGTTAAATTAATATTTGCTATATAAATAACGCTAAATAAGTCTTGTATATAATAATTGCAAGTGTTTGTATTGGTTTACAACTGTATAACTTATTGAGTCGAAAAATATGATGAACAAAAAATTGTATTACGAAGTAATGAATAGAAATTCGGAAAATCAATTTCAACAGAATAAGAATTCGGAAAATCCGTTTCAATATAATAGTTTGATTGATCCATTGGAAGATAAGAATCAAATATTAGCCAAGCAAATTATTACAGAAGCCATATTACTTGAAGCATCTTTATATGCATTAAATACATCACGAACAAAATTTGTAACAATTGGATTAAGTCCAGCCTTAAATTTTATTCCTATAATTAAAATATATGGAGCACAAAATCAAGTTTTCTTTGATGAAAGGGCTTGGGAAAAATTTTCGCGCTTGAATATTGATGGACTCCCATTGAATAGAAATTTGAAAATGGATAAGTATGAGATATTTCATTATACATAAAAAGATATTGTGATAATTGAAACAAAATTAAAGAAATATAATATAATACTGGTTAAAGAAACTTTGAAAATATTATTTAACATGAAACACTTAATTGATGAAAAGATTTCAATTTTGAAGAACACAAATTTTCCTGTTTATTATAGTAATACTATACATTCTGTTTATTATAGTAATACATAATACTACACAGTAAACCAAATGTAAACCAGAATAATGATTATATGGAAAATGAAATTCAAAGTACAACACTTCAAAGTACATACAACACTTTAGTAAATTTTATAATTTTCACTATATTAATATTACTTGCATCTATTGGATCTGTATTTTATTCATTATATACTATAGGTACTAGGTGTAAGATTTTTTGAATGAAACGAAATAAACAGTATATAAATTGTAAAAATTTTATTGTTTTATAAATTTTTTATAATAAAAATTAAAGTAAATGTAATAACTTAATATATATTGTTTTTATCTACCCAACTATTATGCTTTGAATTCATTCAATAGAAAGTTCCAGATATAGGATTTCCTTGCATATCTTTTAATAAGTATACTGTAGGATTTGTAAGTTTTACTTTAATTATTTCAAAAAGTTTGGGGCATATCCTTTTACAAATATGCTTTTGTATTTAATTATTCTTACAATATATCCACACTTAAATTTTAGTTTACTAGTAACTTTTGATCTAAGTATACAGTATTTAGTAATTGTTTTTCGTACTTTTATATAACATCAATCGGTTTCATTCCTATAGTTCGATGTTTCTGAGTGTTATACTCATTTGTAATTTGGTCTAAAATATTTGTATAGTTGAATGTACCCTGTAGAGTAAACTGTATTGCTCGTTCGTAATGTTCGTATTGCTCGTTCAGATACAGCAGCTTTTTTAATACTGAACGTATTATAATGTTGTATTCCATAATTTACCATTATTGAAATGAATTTTGTATTAAAAATTCTATTACCTTAGTCGCTCATTAATAATTTTGGTTTACGTCCATTATTATGTTGCAATGTATATTGCAATGTACTTACAATTGATTGTGCTGATTTATCTTTTAAAGCTTGAGTCCATACTATTTTAGAAAATAAACATCAATTACTACTATATATTTATACCCACTATTTTGCTTTGCATTTGGTAGCATTTCAGCTAGATCTATATTCCATAAATCATCAAAACCTTTAGCTACTATACGTCTGCGCGTAAAGTTACTTCGCGCTCGTTTGTGTATCTCATTAATAATATCTCTTTTCACGTCAGTCATTTTAAATTTTGTGTTGAATTAAAGGATTTATGCCAACTATTATCGTATGGTGTAAGTTTGGTTATTTTATTGTCTAAAATATCATCAATATTTTCTGAACTAGTAAGTGGCATAATATTTGACGACTTAGTAATATTTTTATCTCATATATTTGGTTTCACAACTGTATTATCACTTGTAGTATTATCACTAATTGTAGTATTATTCTGATTTTGTAAACGGAGTACATTAATTTGTTGATTAAATGACATTTCAAGTCATTTATAAGCAGTTTTAAGGAGTTATAATTTGTGTATCAATATATAGTTTTGTTGCTGCATCCGTCACTAACTGTATCTTGTAGATTTTTTAATAACTTTTGTTGTATATTGTATTCACCTTCAGGTGTAAGCAAAAAACCTTTTTCTAGTTAATATTACTAGTATTCCTGTTGAATGTAATTTAACATCATCAGCATACTATAATGAACATTTATTGCATACCCGCTTTTAATTTTTGGATAAGTATTAATCCAAAAAATATTTTATATTTACCATTAAACACACATTATATTGATAATATTACGTTGACGATCTTTGCCCAAAACAGTGGTCCAGTAAATTTTCAAGGAGAGCAAATTGTTATAAGATTAGAAATGAAAAAACTATACTCTACGATTCCGTAAAGAAGATATAAATAGCACGAAAAGCAATTATTATATCATTAACAATCCAGCATTTATTGGATTAACATCTCGTCATCTAAGAGCTCTTAAATCAGTTGGATATAAAATTAAAAAGAATGGACGATCACAAACTTTTCAATATTTATCAAAACATATTATTTGACGAGGCAATAGTTAATAAAGAAGTACATTCATATTATCCGAGAACCAAAAGATCAACAAATTGAATTAACAAACAATTGGCCATGTTTCTTATTTGAAGTAATCCGTTATTTAATTAATTCGGAAGAAATTGATCATACGCGTAATTTGGGATTAACAACTACAATTGAAAGTTACATAAGCTATAATAAAAGTCCAAATAACTCTCTAGAATTGGCAGGTTGGACACCTCACAAAAGGCAAAGTTTACTATTTTTGGATTTAAATTTTTTTTTAATCAGTATCCCACTTAAAGATTTAATTGGCTTTGCAGAAGGTTATAATAAAATAATATTGTCTGCGAAACAAGAACTTGTTATAAATAAAAGTGATGTTAATTGCTATAAAGGTCCACCTGGTGTAAAATTTAAAATCAATAAAATTGCATGGTGTATGCCACATATTACTCTTAATCAACCAACTGATATTCGATTACTAACTGAAATAAAGAAACATAAACCTATTCCAATTTCATTTCGACGTTGGGAAATTTATGAACTTCCAGCTGTTAGAAATGCAACAAATGATATTTGGAACGTAAAAGGTTCTACATCACTTACACGACCCCGATATGTTGTTGTAGCATTTCAAACAAATAGAAAAGATGTATCGACAGCAGATTGTACCACAATTGACCATTGTAACATTTGCAATATAAAATTATATTTAAACACACAAGTCACACCATACGAATCTAAGAATCTGTCATTTGCAGCAAATAAATATACAATTGCGTATCAAATGTATTGTAAATTTCGACGACCTTACTACCACACTGAAGAATATCTAACATTTAACTTTAATAAATTTAAAGAGTATCCGCTATTTGTATTTGATGTAAGTAAACAAAATGAAAATTTAAAAACATTTGTTATCGATCTCAAGGTTGAATTTGAAAGTCACGAGCTAGTTAATACAGGCACACGCGCATACAGCTTCATTTCAAGCGACGCGCTACTATACTACAGATCACTCAGTTCATCTACGGGAAAATTAATATTAAAATGACTAAGTTTGGAATAATTTATATGCGGATATTTAATACACCATCATTTACGCCCTAGGAAGTTACCATAGACACAAATGGTGATATTGTACATTATATATTTGAATCGCCATATCCATGGAACCAATTAAATCAAAAAGCAAGAGATTCGGCGATATATGTACAAAATTTTCACCGCCATATCACGTACGATTCTGGAAATTTACCAAGAACTTAAAGAAGTTTTAGAAGGACCTGATTTTCATATAATTTACGTAAAATGTCTTCAGAAGGCATACATTCTGGTATGCCTTCTGGCAAGAAAGAGCATCAAAAGGCGAAAATATTATAAATGCCTATATTATCAACATAGAAGAATGGGTAAGTTGTCCAAAACTTATTGAAATAGAGCCGTGTGAGTATAATTAATTAGATTTATATGGACCAGGAAATCGAAAATGTATATGTAGTTTAAATAATGCAAAAATTATATCATTTTATAAAAACATTAAATGAAGAAACTAATTTGTAAATAGTTTGACTATATATTTATATTATATTTAATAATAAGCTCAGTAATATCATGGCTTTGATTTGGATATCTTTAGAGAAAATCGTCGAAACCAAACTCAAGAAGAAATACCTTCACAACATTTAAATGAAGACAATAATTCATATGATAATAATTCAGATGATACTAATTGGTAATGTATTTTTTTTATCACACTATTCTATAGGGTTCGTAGAGCCTTATATTCTGTATCCTATAAACTTTGTTTAATTGATCCAGCTTTAGTGCAAAGAAAACTATTGGCAATTTTCAAAAAAAATTAGATTTGCTATACAGCCATTTTGTTCACAACACTTAATCATACTATCCTATGGAATTGGTAGAGCCTTACGTACTGTATCCAATATACTTTGTTTCGTTGATCCAGCTTTATCAGGAAGGGAGATATTAACATTTGTCACTTACGGCCCTTTTGGTAGCCATAAAATCAACTCCAACTGACCAACATGCGTCTATTGGGGTTAAGAGCCAATTATAGGGATGCGCAAATGGCCCTTTTTGAAAGCTTCGCTTTCACCTTCCGTTTTGGGATACATAGGGGTTCCATTAAATGGTAAATCATCAAGACATGTGTACTTACCTGAAGATAGGTAATTCGAGCATTATCGATCTCGGACACCTTCGGCTTCGTGTATTATCCTTTATCTTCGTGCGTCGTAGACCTCGGGTATCATCGTTTAACTTCATGTATCATCGACCTCGGCTGTCATTATTTAACTTCCTCATTATCTATCTCGGGTATCATCATAATAGCATGAAAAAGTAAAATGAATGCATTTACCGCTATCGATTCGCATTTAGAATTTTTCTATTATACAGAGTAGCATGGAAAATAATAGTGCGAAGAGCATACACGGGCGGTTTGAAAAAGTAGCAGAAAAAATATAAATGATTGCTTGTTTCCCCATGGATTTTCGTCCATAGTTCGTCTATTCTACAAGGTAATATGAAAATAATAGTACCAAAACTATTCAGAGGCGGTTTTGAAAAAGAATATTTTTTTTAAATAGCTCCGTTGTATACTGCTGTTTGCGTCTATAGTTCATCTATTCAGAGGAGGTAGTTCATCTATTATACAAGATGACATTAAAAAACCACTGCCATGAATATACAGGAGAAGTTTGAAAATAATAGTATGAAAAAAATTACAGCAAACATCAAATTAGATGAAATCATGTACTTATATGGATATAACAGGCAGTAAATGCTACATACAGTAGACGTTGAAAAGTCTGCAGTCTGTCCCCCCAGAGTGCAAAAAGTGAGCGCAAAAAGTGTCCCCTCAGAGCGATAAAATGTGTACTCAGTGTTTGCCCCCACTTAGAATAGTTCCGTCGTCACGTGATCGAATTTAAGCGAGTACACACTTGCATGTTAAATAAAATGTGTTGTTTCGGGTTAAGTTTTGGATATAGTATAACACAATACCGGTAGGTATTTTATATATCGTGAGACGTCAATAGCGGTAAATGTCTTGATGTAAGAAGCCCCCCTATAGTTTAGGGGGCCTATCGTTAATGTGAGAGATGTATATATAATAAAATCTTTGATACACTCTGTATGACGTTGAGAGATTGCGTGAGTTGCATAGATTTTGCAAATATGCAGGATGGTAAAAATAGTACCGCAGTCAGAAATAGTTTATATGTATGCTAGTAATAGATATTATACATTTGTACCCGTATAATTTGGAAACAACGGAGTAGAAAAACACAGTCAGTTTAATGTATGCAGCTCAATGTATAAATAAAACTTTGATCCACTATGTATAACGGCGAGAGATTATGTTAGTTATACATATATTTTGCTGTTTGAGGTTATGTTTTGGTATAATATGACGCAATATCAGTAGATATTATACAATATAACCTAAATATTGCGAAATCCAACATGTCCACCGGCCCAGATATAAATAAAAATGCAATTCTTCCAATTGGTCGAAACACAAAACAGGTGGTAACTAGATTTGTAACCAGATATAAAATAAAAGTAACTAGATTTGAAAAAGTAACTAGATATAAGAAATAATAAACAAGAAATAGATACCAGAAGCGTACAAAAGTTTCCTGAATAGAAACAAAATGACATAAATTAACAGTTTTGTTGAATTTTGACAGCTGGAGGACCGTAAAATATTCAATATGATGGCTTAAGGAAATATGTGCTACGTACAGTAGTTCACAAACTCAGTGTCCCCTCGTAGATGATGGGTAAAAATTTGTACCCTCTGAGCGTATCTCAGGTCCTGTCGTTAGTTGACGTGATTCTAATTAAAAATCCAACTCCATGATATTGACGCTCGTTGAAAAAATATTCAGTGTAACGTCTGGTGTTCCATCTGTTGAGTGTAATATTTTCATCAAACCGAATAGTCCAGATGAAGAATATTGATTTAAAGCGCTAGGTATCGCTACATATTTGGGATATCAAAGAACAGATCAAGCAATAAGAGATCATGTGATTGAAGACTGGAAGTGTACTTGGAACAAATTAAAAGTAACAGAAAGTCGTGATGATCTTTGTACAACATCAAATTTGCATCCAAGCACCGGTTTTATATCAGAGCCAGGTTTATACGAATTAGTAATGAGATCAAAAAAGCAGGAAGCGGTTGCGAATTTACAAAATGGATATTCGAAAATATTTTGCCATCACTTCGTAAGACTGGATGCTACTCCGTTCTACAAAATGAACTTGCAGATCTCAAAACATAAATACTTTACTTCGAAAATGAAAATGAGCTGTTAAGCTATTGATTGCGAATAATATAATTGTGGATTGTAAAAATGAAAATGATGTCTTGAACAATCAACACGTTAAATCAAATCACAAACTAAGGGATTGGGACAGTATAATAAATACGTTAAACAATCAACTTGTGACTGCAAACAATGCATTAACCATCGCAAATGAAAACAGTGTACGCGCATTTGGTTTAGCAAAACAAGTATGTAAAGATGTAGTTGTTAGAAGAAATCATCGTTTCGCAGACATTACGCAAAATGTGATTGCGCAAGCGTCAGATACCAAATTGCTGTATGAATTACTAATTCATTCTGTCAAAGAGAAGTATAAGAATAAATTGATTTTTACTCAATGTGAACTAAGTAACGTAAAGAACTCTGAAAACGATTATCGAAAAAGCATCCAAATATTCAATCCGTACATCGTCAAAAAGATGTTCCAAATGCAATTAATATTGTGAATTGTTAAAAGGAAGATCTCGGGCTTGCTAAAATAAGGTTCGAATCCAAAAATAATACAATCAGTGTGTCAGATGACAAGAAGATTAACAAGTATATACTAGAATATATTAAGAACTTATAAATAAATCTGATTTATTATAAATTAGTGTTATTATTTATTAATATATATTTTCTTTTAAAAAAAACAGTTGTTTTACTTTTTCTTATTTGTGTTTATTTAACTCTATAAATCCCATTTACAACGGGGGATATATCATAGGGGTCTCATTATCTAGTACTTAGGTCTATATATAACCCCCTCAATTTGAGGAGGTCGCATTATCCACCACTTAGATCTATATATTTTGCTCCCAATGCGGTGTTTGCTCAATGTAGCGTGGAATTAACACCCACTAGTTCCATATATACTTTCTATATCTAAAACTTAAAAATTAAACACATAGATTTGATTAAGTTCTATATTTTTGAATCAAATTGTTATAATACATCATTCAGTCTGTATTTTAATTTCTGATGTTCATTGCATTTATCATTATATCAACATGGGATTTTCCATATCTCTTCTTCTGACTGTCGGCTTAATAGATTTTCTTGGAGACTCCTTGCCTCGTAGATTGTATGAATGAAAAGCATTGCTTCAAATACCTTTTAATTTTGTTTCAATTTTAATATCCTACTTAAGGTAGACACAAAACGCAGTTACCTTTGTTACCGCAGTAACCACAGTAACGAAGTGAAGGCCCCCTAAATTCTAGAGGGCCTTGCGCTACCTAGTAATTGACAAGATAATTCTATTTTCATGGTGCTTTTTTATATAGAAACATTTTTATATCCACTGAACCTGTCTTAGTCTATTAGATAATCAAGTGTATTCTGAACAAAATGCCCTGCTTTGTTTAAAAATCATTTATGGGTAGAAATATGAAATTGACATATCTATGTCTTTTATAGATAGGCTAGTGAAAGTGTGTTTAACTCTTGTTTGCTTTGCTATGTTGGTTCCATAGATTATCTTGGGGATACCGTGGCCTCCAAGACATGAAACCGCGGTTTCCAGAACCATGGATAAAACCTTGCTTTCTAAACTATAAAACCTGGATCTCTAAACCATAAAACCATGATTTTTTTTAACCATAGAAAAGTGATTACCAAAACCATTAGTAAAACTTTGGTTTCTAAACCACGAAATCCTGGTTTTTTTGAACCATAAAACAGTGATTTCCAAAACCATAGGTAAAACTTTGGTTTCTAAACCATGTAACCATGGTTTTTTGAACAGTGATTTCCACAACCATGGGTAAAACTTTGGTTTCTAAACCATATAACCATGGCTTCCAAACCACAATACCGTGGTTTCCAGAACCATGGGATAAACCATGGCTGAATTAAAATAGTCACTTTCTGATTCTCCTGTACGTTTGTGTGCATGGAATGCCTAAGTACTATTCAAACGTAATAATATCATGTTGAAGGTAGCTACAAGCTAGTACTACGCAGGTTGTCTACTTTGCATTATGAAGTTAGCGTATTCAAACGGGATGAGTGTACAACGGTTATCTGATGCTAGCTCGCTGGTTTTGCTGAACCCTGGTACACATATATAAATCATATTTAAATTTCGCGAGCTTTATGGGTAATATTTTGAATGTTTGTTATACTGACAACTTTCACTTTGAATTTATTTTCATACACTCGGAATGTCGACAAGCTATGGACTAATCTATAATGGAATAACCTCGAATCGAGCCTCTCTGGTTGCTATTAGAGAGTTTTTTCGTACTACTTCAACAATGTTTATATATATATGCTCATTTAACTACCGCGAATAAACTTACTGCACTTTTTGGTCTGTTAGTCTCTTCGTGTTTGAACAATGTACATACAAATTCTTATTTCAAGTTTTTGATACAACCTTGAAATTTGGTGCAATCTCCATCTAGTCAGCTATCATCTCGTTTATCTGGTTTGCGTATTTCTCTCTCACATATTTATAACTGCCACATATTACTCGTATTTTTACTTGCGATTGGGAATCCCGAACGGTACTTCTATTTTCTACTGTTTCGTAATTTTGGTGTATTTAAAGAAAATGCCTGATTACTACAATACTTTACTTAAGTTTTTACGATTCATTAAAGTTCTAAGACGCTTATGCACCTACCAAACGCATGTCCATGCGCTTACAATTATATTGTTTTGAGTCTAGGGAAAGGAATAGTGTGTAATGGTATCAAGATTTCAACGTCCAGGAGGTTGTCATGATAGGATTGCATCACGATCGGGTTTGACTGTTAAACATTCTATTGATATTGGTGCTGGTATAGTAGATAAAGATTACCATAGTATAATGAAAGCGGGTTTATTTAAACAATTCGCTTAACAGTTTACATCAAGAAAGGTGATTATGTAGCGCAGCTCATCTGCAAACAGATCTATTGTCCAGAAGTAATCGAATTATCAGCTCTTAATGTTACCAAAAGAGATGAAGGCGGTTGTGGTTCGACTGGTTCAAACTAGATCGTTAATTTTTCATTGGTTTTATTTTTTGACTAAAATCGGATGATTATTCATTATTTGTACAATTGATCTGGTTCAAATACATTTTTACATTATTAGGTTTTATTGCAAATATAGACTTAATTTCTATTTTACATTGTAAAAGCACAGCGCACGTAATTAGATTATAGATGTAATCTGATCGGAAGTGTACATGGAACGAATGGAAGGCCCCTTAAAATCTAGGGGACCTTGCGCTACCAAGTAATTGGTCAGGTAACTTTAAAACATATCCTTAATATTCCCTACAAGAAGTGTTATATATGCGAATATTCTTCTTATAAACATCATGCATCGCAATTCTATCCATGCAACCAAGTAGTGCAGTGACTTGCGTCATTAACTTCCATTCATTCACCTTTCCAGATGCCGGTTCAAATCCTCCGCCGCACTTATACTATTAAGACAATAATTTCATTAAATCTATTACCATTGTTATAATCATACATCAAGCGCCATCTCTCGCCACATGTATAGTACCTACGAGCAATGACGTACAACTCTGCTTTATCTGCATGTAGATCTCTAAACTTTAAACCGCCGCCATATTTAAACTAATGGTTACTTACAAATAAAACATAGACCATTATAGCAATTCTATATAAAAATCTACCCACAAAGTGTCCTTTCTTGCAGAATGTTAAACACCATCACTACAAACAACGACCTGGAAATCTGCATGAAATGGGTTGCGCATTTTTTGTGCTTTTTCACAAACTTATTTTTTAAAGTAGCTAAAGTAGCTAATGTCATCTTGTGCTCGTGGCGCCCTCCGCCAGGTGCACATTTTCGCATTCAAAAAATACAATTTTGTCACTGAGTACACATTTTCATCGCTTTGAGGGGACACTAACTTTTGCAGACTGGAGCTTTTCAACGTCTACTGTATGTAGCATCTCCTGCCTATTATATACATATAAATACATGATCTAATTTGATGTTTATTTTAATTTTTGTCATATTATTATTTTCAAACCGCTCCTGTATATGCATGGAGTGATTTTTTAATGTCATCTTATATATCAGACGAACTATAGATGCAAACAGCACCATAAAACGAAGCCATTTAATTTTTTTTCAGACTATTCTTTTTTAAAACCGCTTCTGACTACTTTTGGTACTATTATTTTCATATTACCTTGTATCAAACGAACTATACTCTTCATACTATTATTCTTTATGCTACCCTGTATCATAGAAAAATTATAAACGTGAATAGATGGCGGAAAATGCATTCATTTTACTTTTTTAAGCTATTATTTCCACCCCCCTCCCCGCTGTGTCACTATTATTTTTAATGCTGCCTGTGTAATAGCAGAACTATAGACGCAGAACTATAAGCCTAGTGGATTATTATATCCACACCACATTCCCATTTGTTTCTTAATAATTCCGCTAATAATAATTCAAATACTTTCTGATCTTGGCAGATTCACACGTCTCAAAATTGGCGTGCTCTTAACACGAGTCTTGGGAGGAGAGTGTGTTCACATCCGACCCTTCCAACCTGGCTTAGTAGGACGAATCCCCACTCTTACCTCCTCTATCGCACTAGTGATAGTTACGTCTGCTACATCCAATCAGCGAACTATATTTCAGCAGCAGCATCAAGTTTGGAACTTTGACAACCTTACCATCCCCTCGTGTTTTTGAAAAAGGAAATTGACAACCGGGTAACGTTGGTACCAATTTTAGCACCAAGTGTTCTCAGCCATAGGCAGATGACAAATAGTAGCGTCGTATACCAGCGGTCTTCCACCTGGGCGACATCCACCCGAACCAGTTCCATGTGTTATACACGTCCTGATTTTGTGGAGAAGACCACAAGGTACTACACCCGCCTACGACTCAACCTATCTAATTCGACAAGTTCCGTACCAAGTAGACGCTCGACTTTCCAAATCACTGATTTACTGACTAGTGAACGGATATCTGCTGACACCAAACGTTAAAAATACTGAACCTAACCTAACCTTTCAATCAGAATTTAACTGATTATTTATCCAAAAAATAATTATACACAATATAATTGAATAAATCGTACCAACAAGCAACCTACCATGTTAGGCCGTGGCACTCGCTATAAATAGAACAGGTATCTTTTCAATCGTAATACTAATGGAAACAAAGCTTTTCAGCCATCTGACGAGCCGCAATTAACTAGAATCAAGGTGTTTTCAACCACAACGGCCACTATGCCGCACAGTGTTCCAAAACTAAGTAAAGTTACTAAAATTCGATAAACAAAACTCAAAATTAGCAACAACACACTTGACCAGAGTTGTACATTCTGAACACAATTTTAAAAGGAATCAGGCCTCTAACGGCAGGTAAGTACATAAGGTTATTAATCTAGATGTAATTAAGTACTTTTCTAAACGCAGTACCTATAAATAGCCAACTCTCTTTCTCAAAAATTCCAATAGCGTCAAATCGACAATTAGACACATTCATCAACTAACCCCATCACAAATATGTGCTCTTACTAGATAAGCGCTAAATATATCTAGTATTTAGATATAAGCCATTGGCTTGTTAACTGCCTACTAACCAAACACCGTACTGCTTCACAATACGGCTTCACAATTATTAATATAGATGTAATTAAGTACATTTCCAATGTAGAGTTCATAAAACTGGCTAAACTACTTTATGAAAGTTTTAAATTTCAACCACAAGTTTCCTACATAAACAGCGGTTACAATCTTTATTATTGTTTAAGAGTATGCAATAAAACATGAACTGTATAAAATCAAGCTATAACTGTTATAATAACGTGCAAAATCTATAATACATTTTGCTTGTATATAAAATAAGTGCAGGAGCATAGTTAATATGTCCTATATGTACATACGTATTTTTGTTCAACTCATTTTTGTCAAAAAAGTATAATAGTAGAAAAGTTAAAGGATTGACACTAATATAGATTGACACTAATAAAGAATATTTCACTTTACAAAAAAGGGATTAATAAAATAATATGTTAGGAATTAAGAAAATTTGTTATAAAAATTAGTTCTTAATAATTACAAAAATTATGATATTAACTAAAAAAAATTAAAATGGCATAACTTTATATTAAAATTATAACTTTGAACATTTTTAAATAATTTTTAAAATTTTAAACCATACATAAATTTAGTTTAAACAATGATCAAATATTTGAAGAAATTTTAATTTCAAAGGGTTTTTAATTTGTGTTTTGCATATAAAGACTTCAAATATTATTATCCAAATCAAAATGCAACTTTATTTTATTTCAAATATAACAACTAATATGTGTACCCCAGAGGTGAACTGTTGTAAGTCCATTTTTTTCAATTTTAAATTAAGTCCACATCACGATTATATTGTATAATATCTTACTAGTGTTAAAACGTTGTAAGTCCTCCTATCACCCATTAGCAGAAAAATGTTTTTAAAGTATTGTAAGTCACAGTCTGGTGAAGAGGGATAATATCGGAAGTCCAAATATAACAGTCTTCTTCTTATAGCACCAGAAAAAAAAATATTGCAATACAACAATACCGCGCATACAACAATACCCCTCTGAAGTCTGATAGTTTTTCTTTTGTTTCTTAGATTGCAAGTCCATGTTTATTATCCATGATTATTAGACAGGTTATTATGTTTGCGATTTATTGTTTTTGTTAGTTTTAAGACTTTCGCTTTTTATAATAATTAATATATCTAGAATTTTTAATAAAGAAAAAAAGTTTTATAATTTTTTATCTTGTGGTTTTTCCAGTGTTTGTTTATTGTATTTTATAGTTTGTTTTTGAGTGTGTGTTAAAGTGTTTGTTATTCCAAAGTACTTCAAGTCATGTTGTATAAAAGTTATTTGTACCCTCAAAGCAGCGGCCATTTTAAAAAATTATTTTAAAAAAAGAAGTAATCGAATTAAGTACCAACAAAACTTTATACAAAAAACAAAGATTTAGTTTAGTATTTAAACAAATGCAGCGTTATGTTTCTTTTTAATCCTTAATT
>WYDF02303383.1:0-15448 GCA_009867245.2 Adranes taylori
TATATACTACCAGACCCGGCAAACGTTGTTTTGGTAAACTTATTGGTAAAGTAAACTGTGTAATCAAACTTATTTGGTTAAACTTATCAGTAAAGTAAATTGAATCTAAGTGCTGTTTCTCTGATAAAGCACATAAGGCTGATTAAATTTAAATAGGTAACTTAATACCAACCAGGAAACATCATTATAATTTTTGATTATAACGAATGTCGTAAAAAGCGGATGATTCAAGATATATGGCGCCCTTGCACCCATTATTATAAGGAATCATCAGTATCTTCTTTATTAGGAGTAATACGGTCATAAAGTTTGAAAGTCCACGACTAACTCACTAAGTCTAGATAGTAATAATTCCGAAATTAATAAAAACAAATTAAAAGAAATTAATAATTCAGAAGTTTAGAAATTAATAGTTTATAAGACGGATTTCCATTTCTAACAAGCAGGCGGTTGTATCTTAGTGAGTTTCATTTTTAACAAGCAAGCGGTTGTGGCTTAGTCGTGGACTTTTTATAAGTTAGTCTTTGCTTACGCACAATTTCAGAGGAATTTAAGACCAGCTCTTCTTCTCTCTTAAATACGCTCCTGCTTTTTTATTACTTCTATGTTTTCTGGTATTTATTGTATTACATAAATAAATATGCACATCGGCGTACTAGGAGAAAAGCTAACCACTTGAGGCGCTCTTATCCTGTTCTGTTTTGGACATAGCTTTTAAGTCGCCTTAACATTGATACGTCAGTTCGGCAGTCGCTGTTGAAACAGGCAGAATTGCAAAAATTTGCAGAATTGCTTGTATATTTGGGTAGAAGTTCACATCACATGCTTCAATGGATT
Organism: Adranes taylori; assembly: GCA_009867245.2. Classification (NCBI taxonomy): domain Eukaryota; kingdom Metazoa; phylum Arthropoda; class Insecta; order Coleoptera; family Staphylinidae; genus Adranes; species Adranes taylori. The sequence goes on from WYDF02303383.1 coordinate 838, forward strand.
CAAGAGCTTCAATGAGCTTCAAAGAGCTTTATGCTTCAATGGATTCAAAATGGGGGTTTCAGAAGAATCTCTCCACCGTGTGTACGACAGTTCATACTCAGAGTCAGATGCCAACGATTTTTGATTATCAGAACGCACGTATATGACTCCTACTTTTTTGGATTCGCTCGATAGTTTTTTGTCCATTTTGGTTCGACAGCTTTGGAATTTTAGACCATTTTGGAAAGAGTTAAATCAGCTATGACATTTTTATGTGTCTGGAAGCATGCTTCCATGATCGACAAAAGAAAAAAAATCTACGATAGTGTTTTTCGGTGAGTCTGCCTGGACATCTTGACGATGAACTTACCTTCCAGCCAAGCGCGGAATACTTATTTCGCCAAAGCTCTTTTCCTGGGTTTCTTGAAAAATTCACGTGAATCGTTGTTCGCTTTTTAGAGATCATAATGTGGACATAAGTGTTCGAACGTTGCTGCACGATTTAGCTAAGTCCACATTAAATTTTTGCAAGTCCAATTTGTATAAATTTGCATTATAACCAAAAATTATTTTCAAAACAACCAATACCATTATAAATTGTAGATTCTTAATAGCACTCAGTAGGTAGGGGACGCCTGGGCCAAACAGACGCAGACAGGCAAGTTAGCGATTTTCTCTGCGCATGCGTGACTCAAGTATCCCGATCTAACACACGCAGACAGAAATAGGGACACTTGGGTCCTATATAGTGTGGACGTGACCTTGAGTAGTTGTAGATAGTAGGGAAAGGTAGGTAGGGAGAAGGTGCGGGAAGGAAGTAAGGGAATAAGTAAGAATAAATATAGATATATTGAAATACATCCAGAATATTATGATCATTTTTTTAGTGTTGCCAGAGTAGTGGGAAAGGGCTCATTCTGTAGAAGCCACCCAGTAACCGAGACCTTATCTGAACTTGTTCTAAACGCCATGATGACATTATGGCCGTCATCTATCATAAATAATCGCGCGCCTTTGCGTTTGATATCCAATTTGGCGGCTGACAGGGCATTTCCGGTTTAGAATTTAGCGGGAAATTTGAACTTCGGGGACAAAATTCAAAAAGCGAAGATAAACTATTAGCGAACTAGATATGAAATGATAATTGTTATGGTTGTTCTTCTGAAAGTTCTGATGTTTTGACGATGGTACTGATCGGATTAAATTGACATGGCGCGGGTTCGTTGCTGGTGATGATGAAGAAGTCGTCTAGCCAGGGTGGAATCTGCGATGTTGAATTGCGTCGTCGAGGGAAATGTGTAATCGCGTAGTGTGAGCGAATGAAGACGATCTTATTATTGAACGCGAATTGGCTGCTTGGCTTGACGACGTCGACCCGTGGGTGACGTGAACTTGTTGTTAAGATTCACTCATTGGTGAGCTTGACTAGTTAATCGTGGCTTCTCTATTAGCTTCTTTGACACCGGCCTTCCGCTGGTTGTATCGAAGACACAATTAGTGGGTAAGAGGAGAGTTTTTAAACACAAATCTATCTACTGTTAAGCTGTGTGAGTTTTTTTATATCGAACCCTTGGCGAACCTCATATATATATATATATATATATATATATATATATATATTCCTTATGTACTTGAAAGTAGTTGTGAAGTGGTAATGGTGATGAAGAGGGAGTGGTCTAGCCAATACGTGAAATCCAAGATATTGAATTGCGTGGTCAGCTTCTATTAGCTTCTTTGGATCACGGTTAGTGGCTGTGGAGACAGTTGGAAATGAAAAGACGAAAAACGAAAAGATAAGGGGAAGCGAGAGGTTCTGCTGAAGAGTAAGGCCATGTTATTTGATACGACATTTGATGCGTACCTGAGTAGTTTAGTACTTATCTGAGATACGCCGATTTGATTTGATAATTGATTTCTGATGTTTTATGAAATCAATTATCAAATCAAATTAATATCCATTTTAACGCTATTTTAACACACCATTTTAACACACCAACCCTAGGGCCGCGATAAATGCTCGCTGACCAAAGGTCTGGACATTTTGAATTCTAAATTATGTATCCGCAAAATGCAAATTGCTCGCAGAAAAGTCTAAACACACCATTCAAACCAGCGTGTGTCTTATATTAGGCTGGGTGAGGCTTTTATAAGGAAATTCCGGCGTACAGAACTCCCTATGTATTGAAAGGGTGGTAGTAACTTTACATGGCTGAGAGCTCAAAATTTTTACGCTTTTACAAGTAAATACGAAATTGGCCGTTGGAATACATAATATAAATAAAGTCTGTTTCCAAAATTCGCAACTAAATTATACTAACATATACAATTTTATTTTGTTTGGCGTCTATGTGTAAAGGAGTGTTAACAACACTTGTGAAGAGATTTTTAAAACATATTTCTATAATAAACGCACGTTTTAGGGATTCCATGAACTCGATGCATTTACATATTAATGAGTTTTTTGCTTCGAATTCATCTCTCAAAATGCAGGTACTTATATATTTCCAAATCCCTTTATGTAAATGCAAAAATTTTTCTAGGTATACACCGCATAAATTTACTCATTTAATTATATTATCTTATGTATTAATTACCGATTATTAACTTATTTATTTAGTTAGTTTTTATTGAATTCAAATAATGTCCCGTATCGATATTTTTCTCGGAATTAATTAGTTGATGATAATTATATGATTTGCTTTATTCATTTGTCAACTTTTGCGTTTGAGGCCATTTAGCCGATAAGAAGTTGATAACGTCGAGCAGGCTCAAGGTTATCAGGCTCTCACGAGTTGGTCGTACAACTTCATATAATTATCTGAATTTTTCAATTGAGGCTTGTTTCTCTGTCCAACGAGTCTCGAATCTCGGCTTGTTTCAATAAGCTTTTCTCGAAAAGCCGACTATAGGAAGAAAGTAACGGTACCTTTTATCGTACCGATGCGTTTCGAATCTCTGGTAGTTTACAAGAGTGGACCAATACTATACAATACCAATGGACGGCACAGTCCACTTAAAGCGCTTTGGGAAACTGTCTGTCAAATAACGATTGGTCGCACTCCCTTTAACCTACCAGTCATAACAGCGGCATACTGTGGCATTAACCAACCATGTAGTTGAGATCTAGACCATGTGAACAGAGTATATTCAAAATAGTTGAAGACAAACCTTCGGTAGTACCATCCTCAACATGAATAAATCCTAGGAAATCCGTCTGCACAACAGCTTTTTTCCAAGAGAGGTCGACGTACTTGAGACATAAAGACATTTGTTCAGGGCATGAAAGATCTGAAGACTGCTCCGTTAGAACCGCAAAATATTTCGCACGTTTCATCGTTTTTATTCTCTGTTCCTGAATCATTTTTCTGGAAGTGTATATGATCTCGTTATGTATTTCAGACGACATAGCCCGACTACTCTTGCGGCCTTTGAGACACTGAACAACAGAGTGGAATCGAAAACAAAGAAAAGTCCTAAAATTACCATCATCATCTTCGGTTTTCGACAATCTTATATAACCTTGCTCCTGGTGGCTCCTTAATGAAATTTCTTGTCGTCCGCACCAACTACTGTGAAAAGCCAAATTTTGGTTACCGGAAACAGGACACTTCAAATCTTTGTCTGGCATCCAAATCTGATTCTTCAAATCTTTCGTATATTCTGTGAAACCAAAACTGATGTTTAAAGTTTCATCACCCTTGCAAATGAATGGACGAATTTTCAGCATTTAGGCAAGGTTGGTGGATAGAAATCCTGGCAGATGGAGACGAAACAATTTCTCCCCCGCCCTCTTCCCTCGTTACCTACGTTATGAATATACACATGGTTTTTGAAATAATTTTAAAAAAAAACCATAAATTTTTATTTATAATGATAATAATTTAAAAAAATATCAGGAACTATTTTATATCAACAATGAGTGCATCATACTGCTTTGCATCAACATTTAAACAAATATTCACCGCACCATTCCTTACATTTTTTAATGATACAAGAATCAAAAAGCATCATAAAATACATAAAATAAATAAAATACTTAGAAATAATTTTTCAAATACATTTTTCAGATATTAAATCATAAGAATAATATTAATATTCTTAGGCCCGGTTTATTCATCTCCCAGTAATCTTTGTTAGTTACTTGTCAATTAAAATTACTTGTGACATTTACGGTTTTTCGGTTTATTCAAAAATCATAATGGTTAGATTAGTTATTTGGAAGAATTAAATGTTTTTACAATGGTAGTATATTTGTGGAACTTTAGAAAGAGATACTTTAACTATAATCGAACGGTACGATAGAAAAGAATACCACATTGTTTATGTTTGATTGTATTTACAGTGCCGTTGTTTCTTAACCTTAAAAGAGAACGAAATTTCATAGCATTACAGTTATAATTAAAGGTAAGTTCTGATTTAGTCCACATTTTTCTACTTGCATTTTTGTAGGTCTTTATCTTTTACATAACCTGTCTGTTATGTTTTAGCGAAAATGGAAGAAAAGATATAGATCGGCAAATTTCTCTAACGAGAAAATTAGAATGCTAGTGGATATTCTATACCGACATATAAATTCAATATCATCAAATTTACTAAAATTATCTTCTGTTCTATATCTATAACGTGTTTGATAAGGTCGTCTATTTCAATTTACAAAATTAACAATATCATTGTCCAAAACATCCTCAAAATCTTCAAATAAATCCATTATATTAGTAAAAATCTCTCACAAACAAATAATTCTAAAGAAGTAAACATCACATAACCTACATTAAAGTGTTTTTTCCTTACTTGTTACTTTATAGGGTAGTTTGTCCAGCCTGTAAATTATCTTGTCAGTAACTAACTTTACTTAAGAATTAAATCTTACTTGAATATGAATAAACACTTTACTCGTTAAGTAAGATTTTATATGCCAAGTAACGATACTTTCTACTTTACTGGAAGATGAATAAACCGGTCCTTAATCGCATTTATAAATAAATATGTTTCTGTCAATATTATTTTATACAGCAAACAAACAATGACACGAAGGTCGTCAAGGATGATTTCTATATTTAGTAGAACATATAATGTGCTTTCTGTTCTCCTATAGTAAATAAATAAAAGCCTTATAATAGAAATAGTTTTGCGTTTAGTCTCTAGTTAATATTAAAGTGAATAATGTTGGAAATGTCTGGCTTCATACGGTATTAATCATGTATATTAGGGATTAGGGTAACCAAATATCCTTAAATGTCTATTACAAATTTCCCAACTATTAGGTACTTACAATATTTGCCGTTTTCCATTACAATCAGATTGTCAAAATTTTCAGGTTTTAGAGCCCTGCACTGATTTTTGTAGAAGACCTAAGATTTCACTCGTTCTAATTAAAGATGTTAGAACTAAACTTTTATTGAAAAAATCTACGCTGTTCCAAAACTCCAATTTAATATTAAAGGCATTAACACCAAGACAAATAAATTGTTGGGAATTTTGGAACAATGTAGTTTCTTTCTTCTCAACAGCTCAACCACGTGTTTTTTTGTTTAGATACAACTCGATCACATGTCTTTTTATTAAACATATACCAAACCATAACTTCAAACAACCAAACATAACTTGAAACATCAATGTAAATAACTGATTTTAACTACAAGTGCGTACCCACCTTTAGTTTTAAACCAATCACGCTACGACTACAGAACTGAACATACTCTCAGAGGGGACCAACACTGGATACAAATTTTCATTCATCGTCTACGGAGAGACAGTGAGTTTATGCAACTCCTCGAATTTTTAATATCTACTCCATCAAATAGACGTAATATAAATACATATAAATACATGATTTAATCTAATTAGTTGTTTATTTTATTTTTAAACTATTATTTTTAAAATCGGCATGTATGCTCTTGGCCCTTTAATTTTTTTAAATCGATATGAATATGTACAATATTTTCATACAACTAGAACCATGTAGCGACACTAGTAGAGTACCGGTAAGCAACGGGGTGCGGGTACTAGATTACCAACATGAAGATTTCTACATTGTTCAGCTGCCACCTTGCGACTGTGGCGGTCTCTCTAAGATTAGGAGAAGAAGTTTTGTCACTCAACATTGAGTTTTCCACTACTATTAGGACTTCATAAGTCGTAGTTTTCCTTTATTCAACTTAATTTTTTTTTTGTTATTATTTGGGCCTGTTTTTACAAAATCTTGCTTTGTATTTTAGGTACCGCCGTTTAGATGTTTTAGTTTTAGATTTTAATTTTTGAGAGAATGTTTTCAAATAAACTGTTTCTTTTAAATTTAGTAATGCTTTTACAGTTGGGAAATCAAAGACGCGCCTTAAAAGTTAGAACGGAGTCTAAATAACAGAATGGATAGCTATATTGCTAGGTTGAGTAGAATGGAGACAATTAAGAATGGCGGGAGCAACGGAAATCTTAATGCAAGGGGGAATTAATTAAAGAAGAAGAAAAGCAATTTAGGAGAAACTGAGAAAACGATGACAAACGAACTGATTATGTTGGTAGAGGTGCTAAGCGTAATGACAACGCAAATTGACTGAAAAAGATGACGCGCTTATAGGATAGAGAAAGTAGAATCTGAAAGTAGAATTATATATTTGGAATACATGGAAAAGGAAAGGTAGTCTAAGCAGAAAAATACTCCATTCGTGATAAGTGAAACAAGTAAAACGATAGTGGAGATGACGATAATGGAGATAGAAGAGTTAAACAGGGATTTATGCAAAAATATTTTTAGGAGCATATGAAAAAGGAGCAGGAAATGCAACTATGCAAGGAAAGAAAGGGTTATAGGTAGGCACCTGTTGGTGAAGTTTGATACAAGAAAAAAAGGGGATAAACGAGCGACTTGAAGCAAATAAGTATCTTTTGATTTTCGGTTTTTTGTTGTCATTTTCTCTTGTTGTGTGTCATGAAAGTGTTAACTGGATACACTTTTTCAAACTTGTTTGCATGGTTAGCCAAACTTTATTCTTTGCTAGAAAAGCACATATCCGTAGGTGAGACGAAAGAAAAATATACAGCGTTGTATGAGTATATTTGTAATAGAATTTTATCTTATTAAAGCAGGATCGAGGTTATTATTTTCACCACTATATTGTTTTTCTTATTCTGATTGATTGTAATATAAAAAATGCTCGTCGAGTTCTCAGGATTAGGTAAGAAATTCGCTTATCCTATATTTATAACTTTATTTGTATGACTCGATTCGCGATTTTAAATTGACTGTCAATCTATTTATAATTAAAGATTTGTTAGAATGATTCCATTGCCATTTTTAAAATAGCAGTAATAAGTATCGAATTAGTGATAATTTGATTTCTATTATTTTGCTTTTCTGATTGGATTTTGGCTTCTCTTCTGTTTCTCCAGGACGTCGGTAGATTTAAATGATTGAATGATGAATAGTTAGCGAAGATATTGTAGGTTGTTCCACCTGGTAAGCGTTAAGAAAGTATGAAATACGTACTTCATGGTGTGAGGTAAATTGTTGAACATACGATGTAATTGTAGATGGAACTGGAATTGATACGTACAAAGGATTTAGTCACTGTCAGCGCTGAATAATCGTCGGTGGTAATCTACACGTGTCTCTGGAGTTCTATCTCTGTCATTTCCGTTGGTGTGAACTTGATCTTTGGTGTCCCTCTTCTTCTGACGTTGACCGCCTCGTTTGTGCATTGAAGAAGTAGTTTGTCAAGGAAGAGTTATGTAATATTGATATGAGTGACAGGACAACTAGTACTAGACCCAAGATGCGTCTCATCTGTACTGGATTGAGTGAGTCCTTTTATACGCAATTAGCTCGCACGAAGACTTCTGACATGTCGCCCGTGGCCAGTGGCACTTGGTTTAGCTCACCGGATCGCTGGACGTGGTTCAAAAGAACTTTCTGCGACAAAATTTTAGGAAGCTTCGAACTTCGACCAATGTGCATTATCTTATTGACGAAAATCTACGAAAAACATAAGTTATTCCTCCCATCGAGAATTGTTAGCACTATCCTCTTCAAATGTCGAAATAGCCACCGATAGATAAGACTACCAATCGGCCGCAAACACAAAAGGATGTGAAGCATAACAGCTTATTGAAAATGGGTGGGTGAAGTCAAAAACTTTTCGATTAAATTAATAATAATAGCTTTCGCAAAAGTGAGATGCGGATATATAATCTGTCGGTGTCATAAACATACACACATATTTAAAAATAAAGCTTTCGACTATTCGTAAAAATTCAGTCGACATGCTGTACGCTTTTGCGCCCTAAGAACACACAGGAGGCATGTTTTGAGTTTTCTCCCGCCTATGGTCGGCACGTATATCTATATTTCTAGTATTATGTCTTTAGCCAATGTGCATTATCTCTAGCGGCGCGTTTGATATTTTCGTGGCATATTTTCTTCTAAAAGGATTTAATTTTATTTATGAATTTATATTTATATCATTAGGTAATTAATCGTTATTAAATTGATTAGTTAATTTGATATTATTTTTGAAGAATTGAATTAAATTTTAAATAAATTTTCAATTAAATTTAAAATAATTTCCAAATAAATTTGTAAGCATATTGCTATGTGGCTTTTTTACTAAACGACATTGTAATTTGTATATCTTAACGCGCTCATATTAACAAACTTTCAAAATTTTTAGGATCGATTCAAATTTTTTGGGACACCTTTCTAGATTTTCTCGGGATTCTCTGCTGGTGGAACTCCCGATTAAGAAACAAGAGGCTCTAGGCTACCAAACTTATTCATATAAACAAAAAGAAGACTGATGTGGATATATAAAAAATATAGTATTTACATTTCGAGATATTTAATGCAGAGCATGTTTTGGAGGTTTATAATTCTATTTGATTAAGATAGATCATTCTGGTTATTTCTTAATCTTACTTCATATTTATTGACACACTACAATCAAATCCTTAATATCTGCAACTTTTCTTATTGCTACGCGCTTGTAAAATATAAATCATACATTTTTTTTTACCATCCCATTCTTTTATATAGAGAAATGTAATTTATATCAAACGTGTAATAATGCGTTACTTACTACGTCGTTTCTTATCTTATTACTTACAACCGATGTTCATTTCGATAACACTTATATTCCTTGAAAGCAATCCGTCTTTTTTTTTATCTTGCTGGAAAATTGCTTCATTGCTTCTGGGCCTTGCGGGAATTACATTGGAATACGAGAAATATCTTACTAGCAAATTTTGCTATTAATACGAAATGAATATGTTCTAATACGTTAAAGAAAATGTTTGACTTTCTGGTCTACATTATCTTAAACAGAGTTTCTCAATCTTTGTTTGCGTCGAGCCTCCCCGGGTGATAATTATATATTTTCATGCTTCCCCGAACCTAACATACCTAACGATCGTAGGTACGCCGCGGACGAAGGCAAATCGGGGGTGGAGCAGTGCAAAATGAGACCTGTCTGGATATGTCAGGAACAACGATCGAATGGATGAATGAGTGAATTAACTTATTCAGTTCCTGTTACTCCTGTGTGGAGCATAGGACACACACTCAAGCTCTCCATTTGACCCTGTTCGCTGCCGTTCCCTTCATGTTTGTCCAGGACTTTCCAATGGCTCCCACCTCTATGTCGATGGTCCGGTACCACGCCGTTCTCGGTCTCCCTCTCACTCAATCCGAATATCGCTAACTTGTGCCGCTCCATCTCCTTGGAGATTTGCTCCAGTTTTCCCTCTCAAACATCCTTCTTACATTTCAAAAGCCAACACGTGTCCATGTTTTCAAACCAAAGGTCGTCAACGAGGCAGCCGTCCGGTTTGCTCTCTTGTGTGTTCCAGTAACTATAAAAAAATTTCTAGGGTGGCGTTATTAATCCCACAGCCTGGAGGACCAGGGACTTTTCTGTCGGGGTTACCATACCTAATCCGAGAGGAGAGTTTTTAGGCGCCAGGTATCCGCCCTCACCCATCCCCATAAGGGGTAGGATTTATTGCAACATTGACAGATGAGCTGTTAACTAAAGCATTTCTTGAGTTTTTGTGGATCACTTTCTTAACATTGGTACATCCCTCAAGGCTTCACAACCAACTATTGACTCTCCTACTTTGCCCGGACTTGGGACCGCCACTAGGAATTCCTAGTGGAAATCCTGGTGGCAGAGTTAATGAGTGAATTAATGAAATGAATTAGTAAGTGGAATTTACGTCGTTCAATGGATTTTTCTTTCGAAAATGCAATTGATAAGAATAAATGAACACTACGCATCATTCCGGTATTCAAAAACAGATTCCCATTACGCTCAACATTTTATAGAAAATAATCATAATTTTAAACAACCCTAATATTTTACATAATAACAATAATAAATATCAAATAAATATATTGGAAGCAATAGAAATTAAAAAAAACATAGCAAAAACCATTGTAATATATTAAACGAACCTCTAGATTTATACAATTCCCCTATAATTAATAACTTGTACAAATAAAAACTACAAATAGCTACACACTCCTATCCGGTTATATTTTACATGACTTACTATATCTTTATCTATAGATACCTCTTAGTTCTGTATTTAGACTTAGTTTATAACTCACCATATTCTGATGATGCCACTGTGCTGGCGAAACATGTCAACAAATAAATAAAGTTGTTTTCGTAAAGTGCATTTTACTTATATTTTTAAATTAAAATTAAAAATAAATAAAGTATTACATTAACTTGAATAATTAATTTAGAATTTAACTTAAAATTAGGGCTGTTTAATAATTAATATTTTAGATATTTTAATTTAATAGAAATAAATTAAATTAATTTGTTTAGAATACTCCGCAAACTATTGATATATCGTAGTATTTCATGCAAATTAAGATTAGGTCAAAATAAGACGTGAAGTACTTAGTAATAACGCTAAAAATTAACTCGTTTATACTTAAAAATCATTAACAATAATACGAAATCAATGAAAGTAACAGGAAACAAATGTGTTAAGTTTAAAACAACATAACATAGTAATAAGAAAAATATAAATGTTTAAACTAAAATCTTTTAAAATATAATTAAATCATAATAAATTAGTTCAATGGATGCAAATATTACATGTCTACATGTTTTGTCTATAAAAAGAAAACAGTAGTACCTAGTTGTATTTCACATTAATATGTTATAGTTTATTAAACGTCTATCTGTCTGGTAATCTTCCAAAATCATCAATTAAAATTTATACACGTAAATAAATCATAACAATTACTTTTGTTTTGTTTATGTTTTAATTTGTAAACGCAATGACTTTGAACTATTAAAAAGTTTAAATTAAGTTTCTTAAATTTTAAGATAATAATACATTTTAGTAAAATTAAAATATAAAACTTTTGTGGAATTTTTCCATTTCCATCTTTGATTGAAAGTGAACAAAAAAGATTCTTTTCGATGTTATTAAAGATTTGTAAATTTCATCTCAAGATTTATTCGGAGATTATTTTGGAAAGTTTGGATGAACACTAAATTTTTAATATTTTTAATTGTCAAAAGTACGCGGTAACCTTGGTGACCCGATTAATCGCGTTAATTATGGGATTTCTGTAGTTATCTAAAAAATTAATTTGTCTTAACTTGTATTTGTTTTTCTATTTTGTTGATGAGTAATTTTTTGCATAGTAACTCCTGAGAAAACACGTAATCAAGAAATAACAATAACAAACTCGGAAAACTCGGAAATATCGGACGAGAACGACGAGGATAAAAAAATTATTCGAATCAAGGCTTACGGCGGACCACTTTTTGCTCAAACGTAAGTTGGTTTAAACAGGGACAGGTTTCGATTCTAAGTTAATCCTTCTAACCATAATTTTCGTAAATATTTTTTATCTCTTATTTCTAGCGAACTTTCAAGTAGTCAGCACAACTTTTTTAAGATGTTAGATGAGAAAATTCAAAATGTAAGTGTGATCAATATTTTGTAATAGTAATAAATAAATAATTCTTTACTGGCATACCTCTACACAACTCCAATTAGTATGCTATATTAATAAATCTAGCAACCATCCTTCATAATTTCATCCATCGTCAAATACTCTGGTATTCTACCCTCGATCTTTTCATACTTACACCTACCGTTGTATCTTGTTTCCGAATCCTTTGACTGAATCATTCCACCCTTCTAGACCTTGAATTAACTCATTCTAAAACGTTATTATGACGTCACTCTGTCATTTGTGAGCCTTCGATCCATAGATCCTTCGATCCACAGACCATCCAACCCTTGATAAATATTTTCTCTCTCTGTTTCACACACTCATGCTTATCCCTTCAATCATCTCCTTCATGTCTTTAATTACACCTATTTAACCACACTAGCATTGTTTTCCATCAGCACTTTTCTCTCAAATCTCACCATCTTTTTGAACTCATCTACACCACACTTAGAGCTATTTAGTGTTTGCAGTACAATTTCATCTGGCGTCGATTTCTCACAATTATCCTTTTCATACATCCTATACGCATCCCTTTCTATATTTGTCTCTATATATTTTTTGGTTTCACACACTCTCTCCATACATCCAAATCACATTTTATTGCTTTCTTTATTTTGTCATAATATTACAAACTTTAATTGAAATAATAAATTGATCTTTTGTTATTTGTTTTATTTATAGGGTCCAGATTATGATTCAAATAGTGAGACAGAAAAAGCTATAGAAGCTGAACGACTCCAAGCTCTTCTACACGATTGGGAAACAGCGAGTACAGGTAATCGTTCCCTGCCAAATACTCCTCGAAAAGGGGGCGTGATAAGCGCAGGAAATGCCGAAATTGAAGATAGTGATACGACTGAAGGCTTCAATTCGAATATCAGTTACAGCTCTCCAATGATTAATGGTAGTAATCTAACGGATATCACTGGAATCTCTACGAATTTATCAGTTAATGTGAGTCATGAATTCCAGGATGGTATTCCAGGTGTTGAATTAGTTGGTGAACAAGAATATGGTCTGCCAATGAGGAGTACTACAGGGATCAGATCCGGACCGGAAAGATTATTACGTTCAGCTGATGGACCAGGTAAAGGAAATTGGTTAATCAACAAATATATTTATTAAAATAAGAAAAAAATGCGTTGATTGAAATTATATTGAGATACGACTGTAAAAATTAGATAGATCCAAGTAATAAAAATATATATCAATTTTAGGAATATATCGAACTGTTGGTTGTGTTTCATTGAGTTCTGCTGTAAATAATGGTTCTACTACACAAACTGGAATATCTATGCCACAAACGAAGATCCAAACTGCTATGCCTGCTCACCAAATGAGCAATCTACAAAGTACGATACATCAAACTTTTGGAATAAGCAATGAACAGGCCCAGTTATGGCAAACGCAATCCTATACGGGTATAATAATTTTTTCCCTAGGATATGGTTTCTTTAGTATATTTATTTCTATTCATTTTACGCTAGGATATTCACGTCAACCAGCGCATTATCCAGCGTATATTACTTCTAGCGGTGGTTATTCGAATCTCCTTCAATATCAGCAAACCCATCTCTACGCGACACCAGCTCCAACCATTGCACAATCGGTGACATTAGGCAATCGAAATCTACAATATGGAACCACACCTTCTGGAGGTATTTTTTAAAAATTTTAGAACTTGATGCTTTCGGTTCAAATTTAAAAGTTTAACTTTATACGTAGTTTTCTAGATTCAGAATGATCAAAGTTTTAGATATGCTTCTAAATGATTTTACAAAGATTATTAAAATAATATCAAACAATAGGTGTCTTCATCCATGTTTATTTTAAGTACATTTTTAGCGAACATTTTCGGGAACTAGGCCCTTTATCAAGCTAAAAAGTTTTGCTCAATATCCGCGATTCGATATGAGTTCATTCATTATTCGACAAAATTACTGAATAGAATACTGAATAGAAACAGAATAATGAATTAATGAATTAATGGTCTAGATACCTGATACAATTTCTATAAGTATGTTTTGTTTTAATTAACGAAATATCTGTAAACACTTAAATAGCGAGATATTAATTTAAATTAATATGATTAATAGAAAATGAATGAAATATTTTCTTTTCAATTTTCTTTTCCTCTTCTATCCTGGGATGCTGCTAACCCTGTTCAATCCTTATTGAACAACGACAAATTCTTTAATATTATTTTAATGTGAAATTGTCTACGACACTATAGATGTTTTAATTTTGGTTTTATAATTGTTTTAATTATTACTATTTTACGGTTTAAATGCAACTTTAATTGCTTTCCTAAATTTTAATTGTAATTTTAATTACTTTTATGTATATTATCACTTTTGCTTTAATGGGAGCACTGATGAAGGTGCCATAAACGTATTTTAAATTATTAATATTTTTAAATTATTAAAGGCTGCTACGTTCTATTGTAACCCGTGGGAATGCCGTCAAGAGAGTTATTGTGTGTTACGTCGGCACGCAGGGTAGGGTTAATACCGATATTTTCATAGAATTGTGTGAAAAGACCGTGTGACGTAAAAATCGCTCCCTCCCTAGCTTGAGCCTATGCAAATTTATGATAATAATATCATAAGACTATACTTAAGCTATAGATGTGATGCAAGTATTTACAATTCCAAC
>WYDF02303394.1:0-15446 GCA_009867245.2 Adranes taylori
AGTAGGAAAAGCGGTAGAACTTCGCGCGATTTACAATAAAACGATATTTTCGTTCAAGACGGTCGCATTCCTCTTAACATTGAATTTCTTATGCAGAGTTTTAGTCTCTTTTTCTATATGCTGTTTGCTTTCCAATTTATATTGAAACAACCTACTAATATACCTTTATTGCTCCACACACTCTCCTTATTGCTCCACGCGTCAAATCATACTGACTGCTGCTCACTGACCACACGAATATCGAGTGGCAGCATCGTAGGCATGTATGAACATAAACAAACATCAGACTATTATGTGTTTGACAATGGCAGTATAAACGTAAACAATGAATGTTTTATTTTATTTAATGTATTTATGACACATATTATACATAGATTTTAGCTTTCTGCACTCCTTCTCCATATAAACTTTAACTCTGCCAAATCTCACACTTCACCGTGCGCGCAATATGCTTAAAAAGGGGTACAAATAAATACTAGGGTATTATGTTGTTCTTCACGTATTTATTAATATATAGTTTAAATTGTAAATAAAAATGCCTTAATAATTCTCCATTGGTGACCTTGGTAAGTGAGATGAAACATATAAATATCTGAATCTGTGTAGCTAAATAATAGTAGATACGAGAACACTTGAAAATATATTAAATTTTATAAGATGGTGCTCGCGGAAGCGAATATATGTTGTCAGTGGCGTGCCCAAATTATAATTTTGGTTCAAATTATAATTACTACAAATTTTGATTTTGAATAAAACGGTGATTTGAATTGGGTTAAACCTTTCCTCTAAATCCACCACTGAATAGTATTTTAAAACTGACATTTAAATTATTGTTTGAATACTCGTTCTGTCTAGTATTTTAATGTTGTTAAATAGAAAGGTTACTAAGGATGGCATAATATTAAATACAAAACCATGCAATGTTTCTACAGGGCTGCAGGTATGCGGTTTTGTGCTAATCAATTATTCCCCAAGCAACTATTGGCCTAATCAAATTAAATATAAGACTTATAAGGTAACATTATTAAAAGTAAATAGGTCAACCGTCGCTTCATGCAGTATATAATAAAACGTTTGACTTCCAGTATATAAAAGATGGTTTGGCGGTTGGCCGTCCAGTTTATGACTTTTTTAATATCAAATTCTAATTAAGCAACTCAGATGCAAATAAGAACATACATTTTTTGCAAACAAGTTTGAAGCCATCAGTCAGAACCTTTCAACCTAAAATCCATACTTTCCGTAATTTCCACAAAATTAAATAATTTTATCCACTTTCAAACATGTATGGTGAATAGAGATAAGAACGAGTACCTAACCATAGGAGTATTTTTGGAAAGCAATTTTTTAGTGTTTTTTAAATGAAAATTACATTGGGTTGGCAAACATGTAGTTTGCTTATTTTTGTATTTTATAATTTAGAGATGGATAAACCTGGTATTTGTATAAAACAGGTAGGGCCTGTACTTGTTACTTACACATACTTGTGACAAATACCTGTACCATGCCTGCCCCGATCCTTTTTTATTTTGTACTGAACCAGTGAGTTTCCCAGCTCTGAATGTCTACATATTAAATGAAAAAATAATAATTATTATTACTATTATAAGAGAGTTTGGGTCGGTGGTGGATCATGTTTAAATGAATTATTTTTTATAATTTTTAATAAGCTCATAATATAGTTTGTGCAATGGCGAACTATCAACGCTATTTTATAAAATAACGGGAACCAATAAAAAATTCTCGGTTATAATTTCACGTCATGTGCCTGGCGGGACGAAGAGACTGTAAGTAATATTGAAGTAAGCATTATAATAGCCTTTAAATTACTTAATATTTCGCCTATTTAAAATATTTTATTATTCAATTGAAGGTGTTTTACTGTTAAAAATGGAGATCAAAGACTAATTGGAAATGAATTATAAGGTAACAAACGATCCGAGAAAAAGCTTAATTTTGTCGCATTTTTATATTCTATAACAGCCATGAGCAACCATCAATACAAGATTCATTTATCACACTTTATAATAGTTCATTTATCTCACTTAAGATGTTATTTCGTTAACTACCATCTACGTTCATAAATCTCTGTAATAATGCGTTGTTAGATTATAAACAGAAATTTCATATTAGCTTAAAGAAGCCGGGTGGAACGCTATGTCAAGTAGTTAATTTTCATTAACTGATGACAATGATACAATTGAAAGCAGAGAATACTGATGGAGGCTATCACCATCGGCGACCAAAGGGGGGGGGGGGGCTACGGGGGCTCGAGCCCTCCTTAGCCTCTCAGTATTTCTTTGAAAAGTAAAGTAGAAACTAGCCTAAACATTAGTCTAAACTAAAAACTAAACATTAGTTTTTAATGTACGTCCGTTGTAATTTTCTAGATTCGTCAACTGAGGCCCCCTTAAATCAATCATATGTGCGCCTTTGGCTAACACCGACCTCAGAAATGGATCCGTTAACCCTAATCGGCTGTTTTAGGCTAATTTGGGTGTTTCATATATATAATATGCAAATTTCGAAATAATTAATATATTAAATTAATAAAAAAATTAGTGTAATAACTTCAATTTTATGGCCTTATTAAACCATCTACATAAAAAAGAATAACTAAGAAATAACAAAAAATAAATTATGTTAGCTCTACGAGAATGCGTTAATTTTACTTTTCTGAAACAGCTATACATTTTTTTACCATATCTACAATCAGACCTGTTCCTGATCGCAAAATATCATCATAAACTTAGATCTGTTCCAGCGGTCACAGATTAGTAGTCCTTGTACTCGTCGGTTACAGTATTCATAGTTGTTCCTGTTATCACCTATTGTTCCTCAATATCAAGTTGATATTTTATACTACCTGTTACAGATTGATCCTATGATCCCTTTGGTCCCAGGTGTTTCGACGTACTCGGCTAGTATTTTGTATCTGGATAGCATATCGTATCGGTTGATACTCGATGCGTGGAGCACGCTTCTCGCATGTATACCTTCTCTCACGCTTATGAATAAGTTTTTGGTTCAATGTTTACGTTCGGAGAATCCACCACGCAAGAGAGACAGAGATTGGTATTAATTTATTAAAATATCTTATTATATTTTTGGTGAAGAAAAAGAAGTAGATAAAACATTTTTATAAATTTCTTGAAATAATTTTTATAATAAATGCTGTTTCAAATAAAACAAAACGATCATTTGTGGAATTAGGGAACCTGATACTGAGTAAATCGGTCACAGGTACAAAATCATTTCAAAGACGTATCTGTTCCAGAATAACAGTTCTCTATTTTTCTCTATTTTAAGTTTCTTTTCATTGAAGGAACTGAATAAAGGTATGAATATCCAACAAAAATATTTTTATACCATAAAAATATAGTTATTCGAAATAAACTATGTCTATATTTTTATATAGATTAATCTCTCAAAAGATTCTACTCTGCCAAACCATTTTCAATGAATCAACAATTTTTGGTGAGGAGCAAACCTTGAGGGTTCTTGACCTACCACTTCTATATTTTGTGAATTTAGACTTTTATAAGTAGTGATTAATTCATATAGCAGAAAAATAACAATAATAATAATTATCTTGAAAAAGTGGCCAAATATCAGAATTTCCTACGCGAGTTAAAGATCCAATATCCAATCCATTCCGTCAAATTGGTAGTCCTTATCATTGGAGTCATGGGAGGCGCCATGTCCTTCTAATAAACTATATTAAGACCATAACAACTTGTAAGGCCATAACTGAAGAATTAGCAAGTCAGATGCAAAAGGCTAAGTGAAAAAAAAAAGTAATAAGCGCCTGGAGTGGGCAGAGAGGTTTCTATAGGATTTAATGCGCGCCTATGAATTGAGTAAACCAGCAACGTGAATAGAGAGGCTACATGAATAGAATGCATACAATCTGGCTGTATATGCATCCTGAGCACTTAAGTATGTCCAAACAACTATCTAAAAACAGAACTATCAGTTATTGCGGGAAGGTAATGATGAAGATGTAAATGACTCAAACAATATATGCGCAGAACCGGCCAATACATATGATGATGTGCAAAGATCCATTGAGGATTTGAAGACAACGTCATCATTTTTCTAAATTCTTGCCAAAATCAAAATGTATTACCAGAGTTAACCGTGTGTTAAAAGAGAGAATTCACCCTAATGCCGATTTATTAAGCATAAATCAAAACTTTTATAAGGCCAGTTTAGATTTAGTCCAGGAAGGGAAATCTTAAAGTGGCCCAAATTTGCAGAATTTGCTTAACGGTAAGAATTTCAAGACTAAAGTGTGGTGAATTATATAACAATTAGGAGAAAATATACTCCAAAAATTAAGATCATAAAAAAGGTCAATCAATAAAGGTATTTTAGTAACTATTAAACCAAATTGACTACATTGACCAACTTCAAGTGCTATTGAAAGTCAAAAGGAAACTATCGTAAGATAAAATTCATTAGTGGCAACTTCACTTTCCATTACAATCCCTCCACGCTATTTCAGGAACAACAGATGGGCAGCTCAGGAAGTCCACCCTCTGCACAAGAGGTTGAAGCTTTCTGAAGAGAATTCTATGAACACACGCTACCATGTCATGTAAAAACTCTGGCGATGATATTGTTTAATTCCTTTTGTGGACGTCACGCCCAAAATCAGGATAGTTGTCCGCCTATAACAGTTGATGAAATCCAGGAGCTTTAAAAGGCAAAAAAACTTCATCGCGCCTGGACCATACACTATTACTAATTTTTGGTGGGAAAAGTTTACGTGCACGCACGCACTTTTGGCCAGAAAATTCACATCGTATCTCAACGGAGAAAAGCCTATTCCACTGTAACTTACTAAAGGGCGAACAGTCTTTAAAGAATATTACATGTCATTCAATCCGTTTGGGAACGTATCTACGAAAAACGTGAATCTAAGAGAAGCTTAGATAGTTGAAAAGAAAATATTTTAATGGATCGTTGCGTCATTCAAAACGCAATGCAATGCAAGCTTAACCTGTCCGTGGCCTGGATCGATTACAAGAAGACATTTGACGCCACTCCACATAGTTTGGTTATCAAATTAATGGAGAGCATAAACGACCACAAGAGGTTAGTGAATTGCACGATGTCGCCATTTTCGCTTTGTCATTAAAGCTGACAAGAAAAGAATCCAGTTTGTTACCAAAGGGACATCACCCAAAGGGACTCCTTTAGCTGTACGTCGTTTAAAAGGTTAGCAATGTGGACAACCTGGTAGCCATACACGTTGTATGTCATGTATTATATGGATGACTTAAAACTCTACTTTCCCGGCGAAAAGGAGTTAACCAATCCCTTAAACATACCAGGTACATTAAGACTTTACACTAAGCCATTAGTCACAAAGTACACTAAAGACATTGGTATGGTATTTGGATCAGATAAATACGCAGTGGTCCATCTCAGAAAATAAAGATCAGATGTAGAAAGGGCAGATATGCAATTTGCCGACATATCGACCTTCTCACACCTAAGGTTGATGAAATATCTGTATCTTGGTATAAGTGATTGACTATATAGTTTCTCGAGCCGTGAGTATTATAGAATGTATAAAAAGAACTATCAAGAATTTTGATAACGTGCGCTGCTTAACAATTGTATATATGTCACTCGTAAGATCCATTTTATATTATTGTTGTATAACTTGGTCCTCATTGTGCAATATACACATATACATAGGGTTCTCAAATCCTGAAACCCGGTACTCTGTATTAAAGTGTGTCAATACCGAGATACCGGGATTAATAAAAATTTTAAATAAAGTACTTTTTACATTTTACCAATTGTAATAACGTAATTTTTTTTAATAAACACTTTTAAAATATTTTTTTTAAATAAACACTTAAAATTAACTACCAAATTACTTTATTAATTAAGCATTTATTTATTTACTGTATAATTAAAATAAATATATTACATATAAGTAAATATACCGTAGGGATAATACCGAGATTTACAATGGATTGTGTGAATGGGCCGTGTCACGGAAATAAAATGTTGTGTGTATGACCACACACAAACCCATGTCGCAGAGTAAAACTTAAGCAAGGCTCACGCCTATAAAAGCGGGATTTATAAGCATGTAAAATCAGTTCCTTGCGAACTCGAAGATAGGTCGCCCAGCAGCCGCAGCCAGCAGTAGAGCGACCATCCAAGACAGTCAAGCCGAGCCAAACCAAGACACCGGCAGAACAACAGTCACCGGGATAATTATATATCTGGTGAGAGATGTTTTATAGTATACTGCTTGATTGATTGCATGTATGTTGAATAGCTGTATTTCTTCTTACCTATCCTTTAACCTGTTCCTATCTTACAAGAGTATATAATTCTGGCTTGTGGTTCAGTCAGTTGTAGGCACTGGACAACGTGACGTCTGTGGTTCACGACGTTGTGTGTCTTACTAGTGCTTTCCTTTTCTCACCAAAGCTTACTAGGGTATATAATGCTGGCTTGTGATTTAGTCAGTTGTAGGCACTAAACGATGTGACGTCTGTTTCAAAATAAACGCCTTATCAACATAATAAAATAAAATAAAATAAAATTTGTATTCTGTTACTACGTGCAAATAGATTAACAAACATGGCTTCCAATTATCGTCAAATAGATTCCCAAATTACATATAAAATTATGCTACTTACAGTTTCTGTCGTCTGAAACTGTCATATTGTGTGTCTGAAATTACCCCCGCCCTCCCGCTGTTTTATTGATAGCTTGTACACGCTTCCATATTTTCGATATTTTATTATTTTTTCAGCGCTTTTTCGTATTGCTTAATAACAATCAATAGCGTTGATTGATTATTATGATGCATTTGTACTGTTTTATGTAAGCCTCTTGGTTATACTGTTTTTGTTTATTTAACCACCATTATTGCGTTATCAACTTAATTTAACCTTCTGTTTATTATCGACATTTAATTGAATTTATATTTCTTTCTGTTTATTTATATTGTCTGAAAAAATAATAGTTTTGTCAAAACTTTTAATGCTGTTTCACTTATTAGTGGATAAGTTAATTTCAGCTGCACGCAAGATCTTGAATATTGGACATCTCGCAGATACATGTGCCCTCATAAGCCATGGAGGACCGGACGGACAATATCAGTTCCAGCGTGCGGTCTCACGTTCAACTGACCTGGCTTCTGAGAAACCTATTTTCGAAGAACGTTTTTATTCTGTAATTATTAAGATATTTGTTTCCGACATCTGTGACAAGTCGCTAAGGCTCCCCATTAACAACGTAGCGGGTGGGAGTCTGTCACGTCGTCACAAAATAAAGACCTTTATTTGAAACATCAAATATGTACAATTAATTCAATACGATCTTGATTTTTATTACTAGCTTATAAAATGATTTGTATTAAAATTGATCACAAAATCTAGTAGTATTCTATAAGTTAATTTATATTATTATAGTATTACTATATCACTATGCTGTACTACTATATTGTCACTAGGCAATTTGCCTTCGTCTTAATAGAGCCTTAATGGTATAGTATCGTCCTTATTGATATTGGAAATGTTTTGTGCGGGTGATACTGATATGTAAGTCATTTAAATAATTCGGAATGGTTAGATTCTTCGAAATGTTTAGCGGTTTAAGCATGGTGTGTGCTAGACGAACCCGATTCAAGAAGTGCAAATGTTAGTCAACTTAAGAGTTTCATGTAAACCTTTATTCAAGAAATAAAGTATAATTGAAAAACATTTAAAATATCTTCCTTACATAACGATTGAGTTAGAATTTCAACATGGGAATTGAAGAATAGCATTATTTCTTCTGTCAGAAAAAAGATCGGTGACGTCAATTATATAAATTATAGGTAGAGTACGATTAATAGATAATTAAGTGAGAATACATTAAATTATAGCAATTTACTAGAGGTAGGGAGAAACACTAATCGTAACTTTGGTAGGAAATATTGAATGGTCGAGTGGGAAACAAAGAGATGAATAAAGGCTACAGCTCTCACAGAAACGGATAGTCGTTAATAAGAAATTTTAAGTTGCAGAATGAATCCTTGTCAGTCAGTGTTTTGAAAATAAAATCAGGAATTAAATTAAGTTATAATTTATTCCAAATTAAATTAAATTGTTAATAAGTGTCGGAAGATAGATATGGGCCATAGCAGAGTACAATTCTTTTAATAAAATAAATTAAGCTGATTAGGAAACAAGTTTATTTGAGATGAATTAAAAGAAATTGAAATGAATGAATAAGGTAACCGTGTGTAATTATAAAATAAGTTTGTAATGATAGGAACGACAGTATAATTTTATATGTAATTTTGGAATCAATTTGATGATTATTGAAAGCCATGTTTGTTAATCTATTTGCACGTAGTAACAGAATACAAATATTATTTTATTTTATTATATTGATAAGGCGTTTATTTTGAATGCACGAATTATAATTTTATTTGCATGTACGCATTTCCTACATCATTCTCAATGCATTTTGTAAGTTTATGTATCTGCTTGATTCCAAATCGCACATAACTTCCATTCTAGGATTCATACATAGGTCGTATTTAATGATGCCTTATGATATAATTTATCAAAATTACCTTTGCTTAATCGAAAATGATGATAAATACCTGCAATTTTGCGAATTACGTTAAAAAATAAAATAAAAAATTTATTTAAATAAATTACATTACACTAGACTTAATTAATAAATTTAAAATCTCATTTATATAGTTAAAATCACCGCTTAGTAAAATAATCGGTAATTTTCTTCTTGTGTTTCGAACTATCAATATTTTTAAGACTCTTCCGTTTTTCATTTCTATCCATTTTTTCTGTATTCTGCATATCTCTGCTTTCATTTCCTTTTATTTCCTCTAAATCGGAAGAGATGTCGCAAACATCATTTGCCTCTTCAGTTTTTTTAATTGCATGTCCTTCATTTGCCTCGGAACTGGAGTTAAGAAAATCGGAAGAAACTATTTCATCTACTTCCATCACATCAATAACCATATTTAGCTTCGAACTTTCAATGTATTTAAGAGTTTTCGGTTTTTCATTTCTATCTATTTTTTTTGCATTCTGCATATCTTGACTTCTATTTTCGGTACTTTCCTCTAAATCGGAAGAAATATCGCTATTAATTGTCTCTTCAGTTAATTTAATTTCATGTCCTTTATCTTCCTCCAAACTGGGGTTAACAAAATCTGAAGATATAATTTCATCATCTTCCATCATATCAATAACCATATACCCAGATTTATCAACAACTTTGTTTGGTTCCTCAACTGCAAATGTTGATTTTACATTAGTATCACTTTGTTGTGCTCTTCGACGTTCGTCGCTAAACATATCAACGCAATCAAAGAATGAAATGTCGCCGGTTGTACGTTTGGATTCATCATTTCTATCATCACCATGAATTTTGCTGATCAGATCCAAAACACTGTTGGAGGAAGTTGCTTTACCTAATACACAAAATTAGTCAGTTTAAAATCACGTAGAATCTACAATTACATGTCAGTGGTCAAATTAAGACCATAACAAATAAGAGTGTACAAAAAATTAAGAGCTTCTGATTGACGCTGAGACCTTGTTTACATCATCTTAATGCTTATCATTAGTCACAATTCCATTCACTAAGCACTTAGTAGACTCATTAGTAGTGGTCCACAAGTATTCTACATGTGAACCACGACTAGTTAGTCAGTTAGTGTTTAGTGTGAAGCTGCTATGGAAAATCGAGTTACCAAACGCCGCATTTTTATACATTATATCAACATAATTTTAACATCCTTGATAGAATATCTTGAAGAGGAATTGAGAGAAAAAAACGGACATAGACAAGGAATTGGTTGCTAAAAAGAAATACTCATGGGGGTTCAGTTACACTTTTAAGAAAACTAGCAACTGAATACCGACATTGTTTGAGAATAATACCAATTTAGTCTGAATGTTTGTTAAGAAAAGTTCCTTCTGTCATTCAAACAGCTTATACCGATATGAGATTTAAGTATATTTACCATAAGAATTGTACTACCACTAAAATATAGTTGGAATTTAGTATTCCTAATAGTACATTTTCGCTAAGACAATTTTAACTTTGTTGACTTAGATAGACAATTAATCATCTTTGTGAACTTATAAAAATTTTCCCAAAGTAGAAATATTACTAACACGTGACAAGCGCTTGTTTCGACATTTCGTATCTCATTAGACCTGTGTGCGTAATAGTCTCTTCTAATGGTATACTGCAGTTTAGTAGTATATTAAATTCGACTCTCTGCTCAGTCTAATACTCGATAAGAGCGTTTATTTTACCATTGTACCGTTAACAAATGGTTTATTAGTTATTTTGAAACATGTCAGAAAACATTTCTAACTTGTGCAGTTGATGGTTATATTGGACGGATCAACCAATAAATATTAAGTATATTTACCATCAGAATTGGATTAGCATTGAAATATAGTTGGAATACACACGTCTGATGAGATGCGAAACATCGAAACAAGCGCTTGTCACGTGTTAGTAATATTTCTACATTTCAAAAATTTTTATAAGTTCACAAATAGGATTAATTGTCTATACAAGTGAACAAAGCTAAAATTATCTTAGCAAAAATGAACTATTAGGACCACTAAATTTCAATGGTAGTACAATTCTGATGGTAAAATACTTATATTTAATGGTTGATCCGTCCAATAAAACCATCAACTGCATAAGTTAGAAATGTTTTCTGGCATGTTTCAAAATAACATATAAACCATTTATTAACGGTACAATTGTGAAATAAAGGCTCCTAGGGACTATTACTGAACACGGCAGGCGAATTTAATAAGTACATTGCTAGAATACTGCTAATCTACGGTGTACCATTAGAAGAGACTATGACGCACACACGTCTGATGAGATGCGAAACATCGAAACAAACGCTCGTCACGTGTTAGTAATATTTCTACTTTCCAAAAAAAATGTATAAGTTCGCAAATAGGATTAATTGTCAATCCAAGAGAACAAAACTAAAATTGTCTTAGAGAAAATGTACTAAATTCCAACTATATATAAATATGAGATTTGCCATACCAGCTATCTCAGAGATTTCAAAACCTGCTATATCTTTGAAGTAATAGGTACGTAATCCCAACAAGGAACAATTTATAATTACAACAAATTTCTTTAAAAAGCGGCTAATTCAAGATGTATGGAACCATTCCATCCATTTTTATAAGGGATCATCAGCATCTTCTTTATTAGGATCATCACTGTCGCAATATTTTAAAAGACATGACTCTGCTATTCAACCCACTAGCTGGCTGTTTGTAGAAATGAAAATTCGTCTTATGAATGATAAATTTATGAATGCAGACATCTTGTTTTAGATTAAATGTTTAAATGTGTGCGGTGTAAATAAGTTAGAAACCAGCGGACGGTCATTATGCGAAATCACCATGATTCGTTTTATGATTAAAGTAGAGAAATAAATATTGGTTATTGATTATAGCCTATTCAATCAAATTAAACATTAAATAAACTCTACATAGGAATACCAATTTATGTAACAATTAATCAATAATACGTGACCGGTCACAGCGTGGAATTAAGATAATATAAGCGCAATAATCATCTTTGACTTGTTGACTTCAATTATCAGCGAAGGTAATTAGGTACGAATTAATCATAACCGAAGATATGCATACCGGAGTTTATACAGGCTAATTAGAGGGGAGATGAGAATGAATAAAAACAGCACACAAGCTGCTGGGAGGGACACTAATATTTAGCATCTGCCACCGAAGGCTCTGTTCGTTAGTTCAGTGAAAATATAATTATGAATTAATTCTGATTAAAATAATAATTAAGTCATGAATAAATCAGTGTCGGTTTTAGTAACGGGGCAGTATTAAATAACTAGACCGTATTTAGCTAGACCGACCTAGCAGTATTTAGCATTCAGCATTTTTAAGACTAAATTAGATACTTTTTTAAGCATGATTTTTACGAATAAAGTAAATTAAAATTATTTAGTAAAAAGTTTATTGATAAAGGTAATTTAAAATAATTCTAAAAGAATAAATAAGAAAACTGTACCGTCGACTATAAAATAAATTATAATTTAAGTTCGTGATGGTACAGCCGTTGTAATGTAAGTACACCAATTGTATGATTCTGTTAAGGTTCAGTTTGGTGATGTATGAACGAAATTATTTTTATTGAATTGTTCTTGCGTAATATTTCAACATGATTAACATTTTTATTTTATTATTTTGCATGGCAATATTTAACTGTATGAACGAATATTTTATTTAATCGCTTGTAGGCATTTCTGAAATGTACCAATACAGTTATTTAAGCTAAACGTTTGTTTCAATTTGCTACCTAAACTATATAAACTATCAATCATCACTAAAGATTGGATTACCATTAATTGTTTAGCTATTGAAGGCATGACTAAATCTGAAAGGTACGCCCACCTTAACTATGGTGTATGACTAAAAACACCTTAAGACGGTTTTATTTTAAATTCTATTGGGGTAACTAGGAGATTATAAATAGAACTTTCCGACACGATAATTAAAATCATAACTTCATTAGTAGTAAATGAGAAGTAGCTGAAATAAGGCATTAATGAACCATTTGAACAATCGAACTTTAAGTAGAACGAAGAAAGACGAAGATTTGTTGTAATTATAAATTGTTCCTTGTTCGTATTATGTACCTATTACTTCAAATAATATGTTATACTTCAGAATAAAAAGTAACATAATGTACTCATCATCCAGCTATAACTTTGTTCTAAAGTTTTAGACGTTTTCTGAAGTTCATACCTGACGTTTATGAGTGTTTGAGGGAACATATAAAAATAAGGGTATAGTTCAAAAAATTATATAATTTGATTTAAAAAAAAAAGTCCTTTTAAATTTATTTATACAAGCTTAAAAAAGCTTTACGGTTATTACAAGCGTAGAATTTATTTTTATCCAATTCAAGGCATTAGAAAATATATGTAAATATATGCAAGTCTTGCAATAATTTGTAAATATTTTATACGTTATCTGTTCCTGATTATGTGCCTTTTTAGTTCCATCTTGAATTCCAGGAACAATCTTCGATTTCCTTCAGCATTTCTGGGAGGTGTTGATATAAGTTCAGTCCTTGCGTGAACGTAATTTTTTCCCAGTTCCGATTGTCGATCTCTTCATTAGATAGCATGCTTTTTTTTTCTTGTATCATGTTGATGCACGTCGATTTTGGTCACTATTTCCTGATTCATGTCTATTATTTCCAGTTTCGTCTTGTGAATCACTTTTATTGTTACGTATTTTCGTAATTCTCTATGTTTAAAATCCCTGTATTGCTATAGACATCTATTGTTGGTGTGTTCATATTCACGCTGTATATACTGGAACAACTTAAACAAAAAAAAACCATTAATAACACAAGACAACTCAATAAAAGTAAGGCAAATAAAAAAAAAGTTTAAATATCCTATATCTGAACATTCGCAGCATAAAGAGAAATTTGATGAAGTAAAACTACTACTAACAAAAAAGCCAGAAACAGATATAATTATAATTAGAGAAACACATGGTTGAACACTAATACCACAAAATTTTAGAGCAACACATTGTTGTAGAGATGGCAAATCGGGAGGAGATGTCAGCATCTACATTAAGAATTAAATTAAATTTGATACAAAAGAAAACGTTAATAATGACAAACGAAATAATATACTAAAAATCAACATATCGCAAACAAATATGAACATAACTGGAATTTATCTCAGACCAGATCAACATGCAGAAATCTTCATGGAGCTCTCTGAATTGAAAGTGATCAACACGAAAGATAATCTAATAGTTGGAGACCTTAACATAAATCTAATGAAAAGGAATGAAAAAAACACAAGAGAATATCTATCACCATTAAAGAGCAATAACTACAAAGTAATAAATAAGGTAAGTCCGCCATGGACGGTCCCAAACCCAGCTGAGAAAGGAGGATAGGGGAAGCTGTAACCTGGATGGGGTCTCTTTCTCGTCCCAGGAAATAGACGGAGGCATCTGCTGAAGCAGTTTCCAGGGCAGCCTGTTTTCCAGAAGGTGGCAACCCCATCAACAGGCTCGGATGCTGTAGGCCAATAACCTGCACATCCTTAAAATATCTATTACCAAAACTGAAGTGAGAACAAACCAGGTGGATTTAACTATGCCGACCTTTGCTATGAAACGGTCTACGCGAATCGGCTTTTGAAACATTAGAACCATGTGGGAAGCAGGGAAGCTATCACAGGTGGAGAATAAAAGGAAGAAGTACAAACAAGATATTCTCGGACTAAGTGAAACAAGATGGGCAGGATTCGGGGAAACGACGACGACCAACAACAGCATCCCCATGTACTCAGGAAGAGAAGAAGGGGCAGGCCACTTCTTCTTACCAAGAAGTCAAGATTAAGCATTATAAACTGGAAGCCTTACCAAGAAGTCAAGATTAAGCATTATAAACTGGAAGCCGACCTCAGAGCGAATCATTACAGCAAGATTCCGATGTGGAGTGAGAAATATATCGGTGGTTTAATGCTACGCCCCAATTGATCAAACTGAACAACCAGTGAAACATACTTTCTACGAATAACTGAACGAAGTTCTTGAAACATTGAAATAGATCCTTCTAGGTGATCTGATGCTAAGCCGGGAGTTGGCAAGGAAGGCGAAGGAAAAATACACAAAAAACTCGCGTGAAAGATGGATGACCAAATACATATATATAATAATAAATTAAAGGAACAAACATATTTGTAAGTATTACAAAGTAGAAGAAGCAACTACTGCGAACAGAAACTCAAAGAACATAAAATAAAACCCGAAATAAGGAAATCCAAACAAACTTACTAAGATAAGTTTTATTTCCATAAGATCTATACAAAACATATAAGATGATGTATAAATAGAAGGAAAATCGTCAAAAATAAGAATAATAATAATAGATATGTCGTTATATGTTCTAATCTAATAGTTCATAATGAAAATGTTGCATATTATACTAATAATTCGGTTTGAACAAATGAATACATAAGCAAGCATGGAACAAAAGTAAAACTAAGACCAATCATCTTGACAAGTGATTACATATTATCAACTTAAATCAAGCAAACCATTAGCAATAGTGTGAGGAA
This sequence comes from Adranes taylori, assembly GCA_009867245.2. Classification (NCBI taxonomy): domain Eukaryota; kingdom Metazoa; phylum Arthropoda; class Insecta; order Coleoptera; family Staphylinidae; genus Adranes; species Adranes taylori. Next base: position 15,173 of record WYDF02303394.1, read on the forward strand.
TTTAATTATGCTGGCAGTATTTATAGTAGTCGTCCAATTTATATCGTTCTATCTTACATAGTATTTCGCCTAATTTGTTTTCAAATAAATTTATATCTTGTACTAATTTAATATTTTGAGGCAAGGCATTGAATAATTTCATCAAGGCATACAACGGACTGTATTGTGTAATATTTAATCTATGTTTCGGATAGGTATAATTTATGTGTCTCATCCTGTAGGCATGTGTTGTTTGACACTTTTCTAATTTCTCCTTATGCTTGAAGTTAAACAT
>WYDF02303405.1:0-15446 GCA_009867245.2 Adranes taylori
GATCCTCTTTTACAAGAGTTGCTAAGCAAACCTACGTATTGCACAACGCACTCTTCAGTCCTGCGGATTATCTTTTGACTTTCTTTATCTTCATTTTCCTTTTGCCATATCTTCTTCACAACCCTTTACTTCTTCTTCATACAACTTCAATTTACTTTTCTCTATTTGTATATGATCTTTTTCTTTGTATGGGTATGTATAGTGTCAATGGAGTGTACAAATGGAGTGTCTTGCGTTGCTTATTAGGCGACTGTGTATGGTTATCTCGTGCATGTGCATTTGGTTTCCAACTGCGCTAGCCACATGAGTTATCATATAAAGTGTATTCCTATTCTTCTCTACACAAGGATGGAATATTGGGCATTTGTATTCGATAAGATCAGAAACTTCTTATGGGAAAATTCGATTTGCTTTGGTACCGTTTTCTCAGTAAGCCCTCAACTTACAATAACGAAATTTTGCACACTTATTCATAAATATATTTAGGAGCTTTATACATGAGCAAATTAAAATATATTCTTTATAAGCTGAGAAATTAAAAAAAACTATTGTCTTTTTTGCATTTTTTCTAATACATGAAAAGAAGGATGGAAGTTGAGAAGGTACGTACAAAAGCTTATTTGTGTAGCTAGTTAGTGTTGCCATAAACAAATACAAAAAAAATATTGCGATCCATTAAGTACTTGTGAAGAAAACGGTACCGAAACTTAGAAGTTTATAACTCTTCACTACGGCCCAAAAACTAAAAAGTTTGTTGTTTCATGCATTTTTGATGTTTTTTACAAACTTTAAACAAATTTTTAAGTTTTATTTTTTAATGCTGTTGGACCTGCCTTAGATAGGTTACGTAACTGTTTATTGTTTATAAAAAGAAGGTTATGTTATTTTTTGACACGTTTAGAATTTATTTAGTGAAGACTTGTGAGTTGTGAGACTTGTGTGATTTTTATTGTGTGGTTCGATTTATCCCACGTTGCACTAAATTTTCGCTTATCGTCAAAATATGGGAGTTTCATTCTGTTCAGAAATAAATTTAGAATAATAAAATGCACACAAACGAATAACAATGAATAACAAAAAAATTTTCTATTTTTTCGTCGGATACCCCCCTGTAACAGACTCCCACTCGCGACGCTCCTAATGGGAAGTACTAGCGATATTTACAAATGGTGCAAACAAATATCTTTATTATTTCAGAATGTACTATCCTTCGGAAACGTGATCCTCGGACGCCGGGTCAGTTTAATGTGCGACCGCACTCTGGAACCGATTTTGTTGTTCCTCCGGTCCTCGGTGGCTTACTGAGGGCACAAGTAGCTCCGAGTCTTATGAGTTGCCCAGGTGTTCGAGATTTTGCGGGCAGCTGCAATGAATTTACTACTAATTAGTAACACAGCAGTAACGTTTAAACAAAATACGTCTATTGTTCTTCATAGATAATAAAAACAGAAAGAAATATAAATGTACAATTAGATGTCAATAAATGATATGTCAAATCAAATCAATATCGAAATAATACCACAACCGGAGCAGGGGGGGGGGTCTATATTGGCACAATGATGCGAACAATGCTGATGGCAGAAACTTTTGATCTTAGGTCGTACAAAGGTGCAAAACTTAACGAGTGACTGTAACTAACCCGAACAAGTCAGTTGTTAGCTACATACACTCTAGTGGTGTTGTGGGGTTAAGGAGACCACTATAGTTTACATAACATCCCGATCGTATAAATGTGTTGAGCATATTGAGTGACTGTAACTAAACTGGTCGATCCAGCTAAGAAACATACACTCTAGCGGTATAGGAAATAGGGTAGGTGGAAAGAGAAAACAAAGTTGTTATACACACACATGCAATAGAATAGTATAAAATATATGACAACGCTCAGCAAATGGTTGATTATCCGGCGATGGTCGCTGCTGCTTACATCTCGGGTTGGATGGTCATCGGCTTGCTGGCTGCTGGTGTTGCGGGCTCTTCGAGTTGCAAATACGCGGTATTTATTGGCGTAAGCTGGTACAGACTCATTAAGTATTCCGCTCTACTGTCTTTTACACATTTGAGTGAAACCACAGCAGTCCAGCACGATGACAAACCAATATGTATATTTCAATTTTTTACGCTGTTTCCCACTGCATTTCCTATTCATGGACGGACGGTAAAGCTCCATGCGTTCCCTACCACACACATTGCAACTGCTAATGTCAGTACGTGTAAGCCAGCAGCGAACAATAACTATACCCATCTCTCTGTGGTTACTACTGTGTCTTTATTTACTGCCTAATACGTAAGCGCCTTCATACATTTTAATTATATTTACAGTTTATTTTATTAACTGGCTTCTTACCAGTGCCGCAGTACCGCGAATTTATTTAATTTATTTATTTGAGGTAACATACCATGTTTCACTCCTTCAGACAGTTTCTGATACTCCTTAGTGTAGTGCAGTGATATTAAATTTGTATTGCAGTAACGGTCCAAAACTATTACATTGTTTTTTGTTTATTACATTATGTTTTTTTTTTATTACATTTTGTTGTGTCGAATATAATGGTACATCGAAGATACAAGCTTTGTAATTAAAGTCTTTGCATAAGTAAATAAAATTCTGTATTAGACTTTTGATTTCAACTTGGTTTTAACTCTCTTAGAGATAGTCATTGGAAAATTAAAACATGCGATTCAGTTCTAATTTTTAAGTTGCGCAGATAACACATTATTTAAAATTATTCAATATTATATTAAAATCTAAAGTATTTATTTCGAAATGAAATTATACCACTTAAACTAGCTAAAAATAAAGCGATGAGAATTCGCTCCATCCCACACGTACAGTATAAGAGGATGCTATTATATAATATTCTAACTAACCAAAAGTTTAAAAGGAATAAAATTTATATTTTTATCTTCAGCATAAAAGATTAATATTTATAAATTAAATATTTTTACATAAATTTATCAGGGTAAGCAGTGTACATCTTGCATTTCCTGAATGCACGGCGCTGTCACCAGTATTTTTGTAGAGGACATTATAGTTTCTAATATTTAATAAATTATGGTATTTGATTTAAATAATAATATTCATTATTGTTATATAACTTTCTTCAATCGATTTTATTAGTTTAATGCAATGAATAATGGAGTATATGTTATATTACAATAAATAAACATTAGAAATTTAATAAAATTAATATTGAGATGAAATTTAATTTAAATATAGTACTTATATTATTTATTGAAAATTATTATTTAATAAAAATAAACGGCGAGTTGGCGCGATTGCACGTCGCTAGGTCGTTCACTTTTATTTGCTCACTTTCATATTCCTATAACTGTTACGAATTTATGAAAGTCTATTTTTAATGGAAATCATTTATTAGTTTAGTAATATAATAAAACTGCATTAAAGCATACTATTATTAATTATATAAATATTAAAGTTTATAATCACCTTTGTAGCATCGTTTAAATTATTTTATACAAAAAAAATTGTTTATGGTGGATTCGTATTTGTACTTCATTGATTAGCTGTAGATATAAAGTCGAGTACGTACGTTCGAAAGTTCCGGAACATAGAATATCTCTCCCATAATAAATTATAATTAATTTTATGTTATTAAATTAATTTACAATTTGTTAATTTCACTCTTTCAATATTTCAGTCAATATTTAAGACCCATTCGTCAAATTTTACTTAGTTAGTACAATTCTCCTCAGCATAGTTAATACTCGCAATATTATGGGCGCTAAAAGAAATTTGCAGGTTCCTTTTAACAGTAGCGACTGCAGTCAGGGCCGTAGCCACCATTAGACACCAACTAGGGGCCTTGGGACATGAGGGGCCTCTGATTTTCATCACTTTATCATTATTATTATTATTATATAAAAAGAGACTCAGGAGTGATCCCTTTGCCACTTCGTCATAAGAGATCTTTTGGAGCTTGCACTTTTAAAGCATATTTCCGAAGTGTTTAAGTCTGCAACTTGATATTGCAAGACATTTACACGTAATCCCGTTTTGCTATTTTTGCATGTTGGGTTCTCAACCTCACCAATTTCATGTATGTAAGTTTGTGTTTGTCAGATGTCAGGTCTATAAAGCCTTTAGCGTTTCTTTGTCCTGATTCTTTGTCCGTTAAAGCCTTTAGCGTCTTCTGACTTTATATTTTTATTGTCTTCTTATCTGCTTCCTGTGGCTTTAAATCAGATCACATGAAGGATTGGGACCTATCAAATTGTTTATTGTCTTTTGTCAGCTGTTTTATTGCACTCAACCCCACATGTGCTGGCATCCAGCATTACTTAAAATAGTTATGTTTTGCCATTCCAGTTCCTTCAGATGTGTTGTGCAATCCCACAGTAGCTTGGACACACTGGTTTTAGCCTGCAGCATCCTGAGTACTGAATGAATGTCATTGATCTCTTTCATGCTCTCTACGGCACAATATCAATAACTAAAATTTTAGCCTATAAGATACATACATCGCTCGGTTTTTAGCCACCGGTTTTTTTTTTACTTTGGACCGTATACCCCAGATTCTGTTCCACCACTGTCTAATTTTGAACCTCACTCACAAGAACAAATACTAAATCAAGCATTGGTAAAAGTATCATACTGGATGGCAAACATCAAGCTTTATATAGCACCCGAAAAAACAAAAGCAAATATGTTGCTAGATAAAAGAAAGTACGGCTCACTAAACGTCAATAGGGGCCTTGAGACATCCATCGATCAAGGTCAATGGATGTCTAATTGTGTTCACAACTACAATCAAATACCTAGGAGTCACATTGGATAAAGGGTTTCGATTCAACAAGCACTTTCATGCTATAAGAGACAGTGCTAACCGACAAGTAGCGACACTGTCAAGACTGATGCCTAAAGTAAGTCGACCAAAATTTGCCAGAAGGAGGCTTTATTACAGCGTATTAGAGTCTATGGAGTCCCCAGTATGGATGGACTTGTCAGGAATTGCACCAATCACCCTAATAGCTCAAGAACGGACAATGCTGCATAGTAAAAGAAACAGCAGCAGCAGTATGAAAGACAATAAAATTACATACGCTGCAGAACTGGCAAATTCCATGGAATCATTTGTATACCATTTCAACACACCCTTGTCTTACAAAGCCTCGCGTTTTCATATGTTCCTAGGAGGAATAGCAACTTCGAATAGTTCTTCAAAGTTGAACCTTAGTGACATGTCATCCCACCTACAATCCGGTGAGTTGTACTATTTCTGGCTCCCTACGGATTTTTAAATATTTCGAATTTCAGATTTGTCCTGTAAGTAGCTGTGAAATGCATCAGCGTCTTCTATTTCACAAAACAGTGTATGGGAAACAGTCCAATTAATGCCTCTGACACAACTGTAGGACACGTAGACATTGTCCCAGTTGTACTCTGACATGCAGTACTTTAGTTTTTGTAGTAAGATCTGAGCCATTTCTGCTACACTGTTGACCACCAAACTAGAGCTCCATATAATATAATAGGTCTTACAATTACTGTGTAAGCCTAGTGTATCATTTTTGGTTATAGCCTCCACTGTGTTTAATGTGACTGAATAATTTGAAAATCCGAAACAACAGTTTTTTACTAAAAACTGATGTATTATTAAGATTAGTAATGTGAAACATTCTTATTATCACCTATCACCTCTAATTTACTCAAAAAGTAATTGTTCACTTTTTGAAAAGCAATGCTGTCGTCTTTGAACAAGTATGAGCTAGTGTTGCTATAATATACTTGCTTGACTCAATTATGGCAAAAATTTAATTTTTGAATTACTTAACTCTAGAAACGGGGGCGTTATTAAATGAAACTGCCAGCAATACGTTCTAAGCTAAAGTATCGATATAAGATATAAAATTTCAATCTTATATATGAAACTAGTTCTTAAACAAATAATAACTTGTGCATCTATTAACATTCAAACATTCGACCTTGTCGGGCTAATATATTTCGCTGATGCATTTTAGTTTGAAGTAGTTTAATCAAATTAGATCATAAGGTAATGCAACGTAATGTGATATTACATTACCTCTGTTTTGATAGTAAAACATATACACAAGTAATTTAATACAAATGTACTTTAGTTACATCTTCATGCAGTATAAAAACATTTGCTGCATTTTTGCTTAGCGTCAAAGATTCTTCGCTAATAGTTTATTAAAGAGAATAGGAATCTTTGTTCGTGGATTAATTTTAAATAATTAAAATCTACGCCCTACATCTTAAATAATCATTAAATAATACTTTGCTTGTATCTATTTCATGTTTATCATTGTTATTATAAGAGGGCAGCTTTATTTATTAGGACAAATTTAAATAATTATAATCTAAAATTATTAATGTATGAAATAATATCATCCTTGAAATATAAAACATTTTAAATCTATTCAAACATTTTATTAAATGTTGCTTAAAGATATTTAGGAGCATAAAAACCGTGGCCTCTATGCTCTAGAGAGGCTTCTATACTTTCCTCTTAGCGTTACATGAAATATTGTCTCTTCATGCTTTCGTGAAGTTATCTGGAGTATAACCACCGTAGTGTGCATCCTCCAGATACCTCCACAGGTTTGAAAGCTACTAATATCTGTTGCTAATGTAAAACTCTTATAATCAATTATTGCATTATTTTTACTAAGGAAATTTAATCCTAATCAAATATCTATACTGTGACTTATTTCTTCCACCACACTGTACGTATGAAAAATGTCATAATTTTCTATTGTTAAATCTACCGAAGTCTCGCCTAACGAGACTCTTGAATATTATATCTTGCTGAATTATTAACATATGCTACATTTGTCTTTTGTAATAAGTTATTTGATACTAAAGAAATAGTGGAACCACTGTCAATAAACACATTTATACATTGGCCTACATAATATGCTTTAACAAAATTTGCTAACTCATCTTTAGCGACGAAAAAAAAATCCTATTCGCTTGACTTTTATTTACATTACTTTTATGCTGAAACGACATATCATTAGACTGCTTTTTACTGTCAGTATTTGCCTTCTTATCAGTATTATTATTTAAACGATATTGAAATTTGTTAGTATTATTATTCAAATGATATTGAAATTTGTTATTTTCACAAACTTCTGTCCCTATGCGTATAAAATGTTTGTGCATTTCCTTGCGAATTTCGTGCGTGTGTTTGTAAGCTATATTCGTCTCGTGCACACTGAATTGCGTCTTTTAATGCATCGAAATTACGTGCCCTTATAATCGTCCTAATGTTCCTATTATTTCAAACCTGTCGTGAATGTTTGTATAGCAAGTTTTTCATTTGATATAGCTAAAAAAAAATTTTGCGTTAGTGCCACCATTTGCCTATGCTAATGCTAGTTTAATTACAAGTGACTCAATATGTGCCCCAAAATCCTCAATGTTTTTATGGCCTTGAGTAACCTTGCAGAGTTTAACTGCTAGAGAAGCTGTGCTTTCTTGCGTTTCCGAGAAGAATTTCCGAGTATCAGTAATCAAATCAGTATTTGAAAGATATTCTTAGTTTAACCGCAATTTAGCATTCTGGGTAAGTTTTGTTTTTACAATAAAACTTGTTTACAACTATTTACCCTCTGCATCTAACATGGAGTCATATGGAGCCATGTGATGATGTTGGATTGGTTGGTAGATAAATTAAATCAAATAAAAACTAACTCGATTTATTTACAAATATTTACAGATAGATAATTCATGTTTGTACATGACAAAAATAAATGAATTGAATTAATATTGAAAAACACTAGCAATGATCAATACTCTACATTCTGTTATCTATATGTCTATCTAATATTCTCCAATCATAATATTATATACTCGAATTGTTTCATGTTTAATCTAACTAACATCATTGATGTAAACATCTTTAGCTTTGTTAGGAGAGCACTTTAGGTTTCATTTCTAACCCGTGCATCAAATATTAAACAACTTTGGAATTCTGTTTCATCACCTTGATTAATGTTTTTTATTACAATTGTTTTCATAAGTTTGTTTACACATTTAAACGATCGCTTATATTTTTAAGTAACACTTTTATTATAATTTAATACACAATTATTCCTCGAATACTACCACATCCTCCCCCTAATAGAAAAAAAATGTGCAAGATTTATGCGAAAAATTTATCAGGAAGATAAAACAATCCAACTTAAAAACTTTCATTTTTTATACACGACCTCCCTATTCTTGTGAATTTCAGTGGCCTGATTCTCTACTTTTATTACCAAATTAGGTCTCCTAACGTCTTCTTTCAAATTCGTTTAAAAATGAAATTTTTTAAGTGTTTACAGAAGGAGATATGCCTGCATGACCCCTGTATTCAATGCATGGAAATCATTTATAAGCAATTTGTTTCCTCTTTCATTAAAACATGTTTACGATTTGGCAAAATAGTTACTTTTAAATTCACCTCTTGCAACTTATTCGGCATACTTACTAATTGTTTGAATACTCTATTTTTTAAACAATTTTTAAAGACTATTAAATTGCAAATTCCGCATTGCATATCTCGTTTAACTACATAAACGTTTTCCTGCTTTTGTAACATGTCTTTAAATTTCGTGAACTCAATTCGCAGTAATGAGCTTGCCACGACATTATCTTTTCAACGAGTAGAACATAACTAATACGAGTAGTAAAAGCATATTCCTCAAAAGTGAGATGAAATCTCGTTAGTCTACTCGAAGGATTAGCCATGCCCTCCGGTCTGATTTTTTTCCTCCGGTCTGAACTTTTTAACCGCAAAACAAATTGCTAATAACTCCTTTTCAATCGTACAATTATTCATCTCTGCCTTATATAATCTTCGACTGGCATAAGTTACTGGCCGATTATCAAAATTACAAAGAACTACTCCTAAGGAATGCTTGGATGCATCAGTTTGAAGGATAAATTCGTGCCCTCCCTCAAAATTAGGATATTGAAGGATTGGTGCCTCCGTTAATGCATTTTTAAGCGTTTCGAATGGTTTTTAACAATCTTGTGTCCATTGAAATGGAACACCTTTCCTAGACAAGTTATTTAATGGAACAACTGTCTGCAAATTTCTCTTTAAATTTCCTATAATAATTTGCAAAAGCTATAAATCTCCCAGCATCATATGATGGTGATGATGACTGTGATGACATCATCTGACATGATGATGTTGCATTGATCGGTAGATAAAGTAAATCAAATAAAAACTTATTTGATTTATTTACAGATATCTAATTCATGTTTGTACATGACAATTAAAAATTAATGAATTGAATTAATATTAAAAAAACTAGCCACGATCAATACTCTACATTCTACATACTCTACACATCTTTATATCTATCTAATAATCTCTAAACACAATATTATATACTCAAATTGTATAATGTTTAATCTAACTAACATCATTGATGTAAACATCTTTACCTTTGCTAAGACAGTACAACTTTAGGTATTGTTTATAACCCGTGCACCAAACAATAAACAATTTTGGAATTCTGTTTTATCACCTTCATTAATGTTTTTTTATTACAACTGTTTTCATAAGTACAACTGGGTTTCATTCGTGTTTTCTTAAGGAGTATAGAACTCATGCCTCCCATTATCGGGATACCCATGTTAGCATAGGCAATATATTATATGAAAATTAATGCAGTCAAATATAATGCTGATACATGACAATTAAACAAAATGTACAAGTAAGCAATGCTTTGAAGTCTACAGATGTTAAGAATCTGTGATCTCCAGACATTACCCTGTTTACTGCTTAAACAGTCTTCGAGATTGATAAATTGGAAATAAAATGCGGACAGAAAATGAGATTTCTATTTTATTGATAATAAAATAGAAATCTCATACTTTATGTTTCATTCAGGATTCTATGGAGTCGCATACTTTATCCGAAGCAGAGATTGTCACAGCGAAAATGATATTATTTAATTTTGTTTGATCTCTTAGCACCTTTTTGGGAATATCTGTTTTCCCTGTGTATATTTTGCTAGGTTCTGCCGTTCCGCTGGCAGCATATACAGCGGCGGGCTACTTGCAATAACGTGAAATGACTGTGTGGATGCCGTTCTATAAGAAGAGGTCACTGCTCTCACTCCAATCCTTTGAGCTTGATTCAATAGGTAGTTTACGGATATTCTGTTTTTCCGTTGCTTGTGCCCAAATTGGCGCACCGTATAAGATCATTGAATTGCTCGTACTACACAGAAGCATTTTTGGATCTCCAATCATGCTAAGTTGTTTATTCTGTCCATAGCTTTTTTGGATAGCCACTTTTATGGGGGGTTTTGTATGAAATGTTTCTGTCCAGCATCGCGCCTTGTTTCTTATTAACGATTGATAGAAGTAATCATCTGACTTGGTACTATGTAACCGTTGTGTTTTTTAGTAAAACTTGCGGTTGAAGTTTAAAACTTTCAGACCGAATTTTTCGGCATATTTCCTTCCTAATAGTGGATTTGTTTTGGAGTGTTTTTTAATTAAAATTGTCTCCTTGGAACTCATGTTTAGAATTGGTTTTCAGCAAGTTCTTTGATTCTGAGAATACTTTGCTATTTCCCTGGTCTTATGGATATCCCTAGTTTGCAGTTCATGTTGAGAATGCCTTTATTCCGGCTACGTTAAGTGGATTTAAAAGGAGATTTTGTAACCTGACAACAATGTTATTGCTCGTAAGATGTTGACAAAATTAATGATTTTACCTATTTTAATATTCGAGGCCAATTGTATGTTGTTGCTGTAGGCTTATTTATATGTTTTAATGATTTAATTAATCTAAATTTGTTTGTATCTTGTTAACTAATCGGCTCAATTGTGTTTAAATAGTGAGGTTATGAACAATCTGTTGACGTTTTTGGATCTGCAGTTTATATGTTCAGTAGTTAGCAAATCAGTGAGTGGTAGGAGACTGTAGGAGTGGCATGAGGCTGACTTAGGTAGGTTGAGCCAACTGTCGTGAGGTTGAGCCAACTGTCAGTTCTTAACGTAAAACTATTTTTGCTATTTATTTAAGACAGATAGTTTATTCATTTTAGTGACTCTAATGAGAGGATATGTTACATCTGCCGCGAGGTAAGACAAGAGTAGTCTGTGCGAGTGTAATATCGAGTAATATTCCCTGATTAGTCAGGAATTGTGTTGAGGAGAGGAAATGGTTCGGGTAGATGTCACTGTAGAGTTTTGAGTGATTTTTGGACGTAACCGTTCACATGGTGCTTGGCGTCAAATAGTCATCTTGGGACCCATCCAACTACCACGTGCACCTGAGGGTCGGATGCCAGCGTTGGCGAAGGCGTAGGCAGCGGTAGGAGGCTCACCAATTTACGAATTGCAACATCTGTGGAACTTTCCTTCCGCTAGCCGTCTAGTTCAGCGTTGGAACTTCGTGGAAGACATCTCTTTTTGCAGAATGTTCTTTCTCTTTTCTGCAGAGCTCTTTTTTGCTATTATTTGTATCTTTGATATTTGGCGCATCATGCACTTATAACTTTGTTATTTTATGATTTACTTAACTTCATTTTACTGCTTAGAGTCATTATAGCAATAATTATATTTTATTTTCCACGTCCGTAGGTAGCGTACAGAAAAATATGCGGGAGTTTTGGTGGTTTAATCTATGGATTAATAATGTTGTAATGTAATAAGGGTGGTTGGTTATAATAGAGGATTTTAATTTTTTTATGATGACACAGAGGAGTGGGGGTACTAGAGTCCGTATTTTTTGTTTGAACATGTAATAAAAACATATATATATATATATATATATATATAGATATATGTATATATATATATATATATAAATGTTATGTGTTACCGCTAAATTTGCCATATTAGATGCCCGACTAAAATTTAAATAATTCTAACATGCAATTTATGATATTTATATATAAATTAAGGTGGCAAATATTATTGCGTACCTAGAGTACTTGACCATCTTGTGGGGAATTGTTACTTGGGTGTTACACCTAGTGGGTCGCCAATAAATTGGATTAATGAGTGATGCTTTGTAAATATAGGCCAAGGGGCATTGCTTGTAAATACTCATTGTTCAGAGTTCATTAAGTAATAATTAGTAATCATCTAGGATTAATTATTGGGCGATCGTTGCATTTGATCCTCTAGTGGGATACCTACAAACTCACTTAGTAATAGACCTCATAACTAAGTTAATATTAGTCAATAGCGGGCTCATTGATCAATAACGTGCAGTCCAGGATGCTGTAATATAATAAAGTAATATTGTTATTCATACAAATGCTTTGATTTAATTTGTAGCATCTAACCTAAAATAAAGTTCAACTTGTTTATTCATACCAGTGTCTTCTGTGGAACTCATGTTTAGAATTGGTCTTCAGCAAGTTTTTTGATTCTGAGAACACTGCTATTTCCCTGGTCTTGTGGGTATCTCCTAGTTTGCAGTTCATGTTGAGAATGCCTTTATTCCGGCTACGTTAAGTGGATTTAAAAGGAGATTTTGTAACTTGACAACAATGTTATTGTTCGTAAGATGTTGACAAAATTAATGATTTTACCTATTTGAATATTCGAGCCCAACTGTATGTTGTTGCCGTAGGCTTTTTGATGTGATTTAATTCATCTAAATTTGTTTGTATCTTGATAATTAATCGGTTCAAATGTGCTTAAATCGTGAGGTTATGAACAATCTGTTGACGTTTTTGGATTAGCAGTTTATACGTTCATTAGTCAGCAAATCAGTGAGTGGGTAGGTAGAGTTTTTACTTGTTAATGGCCATAGTCGAAGTAGGTAGGTTAAGTCAGACGTCGCGAGGGGCGCTGTGACAACTCTTAACGTAAAACCATTTTTGCTATTTATTTAAGAGAGATAGTTTGTTCATTTTAGTGAATTTAAAATTATAATTTGTAACATCTAACCTAAAAGGAAAGTTCAACTTGTTTATTCATACCATTGCCTAGATAATTTAAATTGCAGTTAATAACAAAGGAAAAACTTTCAACTCGTGCCTGTTTTAATTATTGTGATATTAACATGTACTATGTCAATAACATTACAAAGTATTTACTAAATTGTTATATTTTATAAATAAAGTGGTGGCTTTATTATTGTTTATTTGTGGATTCATTTATGTGTGTGCTCCCTCCTATTTTTATCCGAGATTTAGGTAAAAGTCTCTGGCGCCCATCGAAGTCAAGAACGGACGTAAGCGCTTGAGCAGATTGACTGGATGTCTTCTAGCCGCGGCATACCATCTTCAGTTAGGGTAACTGTTGTCTCCCCAAGGAAGCAGATTATAACTAGTAATATAAATGCTTCCTCCTGTTTTTTCGTCTAGGGTGACTCATTTATCTTGGGTTACAATTGCTATCTTGGAATCTGTAGAAGAAGCTAAATGGGCAAAACAGTTGCGCATTTTTAATGTTTTTCAATTGCTGCTTTAAAATCTTGAAAACTTTAAACCCTTCTCCCAATAGTTTCAATGTTAACTTTTTTGCTTCTGACAACTTTATTTTTAAGAACATGTCAAAATAGAAAGGAAAATATTTTATTATTTTCATGCAAGTTACAAAATACTATTTATTATCAGATTTTTAAGATAATATTTCATTTCTACGTGGTGGACACCATCAAGTAAATTTTTTAAATATGGTCCACTTGAATTTAAAAGCCTTTTCACGGAATTTAAAAGCCTTTTTATATTAAAAAAAAATGATTAGCATAAACTAAAATTTATTGTAACTAAGAAAATGAAAAACAATGAAAAATTAATTATAACAATTCTAAATATTCCAATTGTTGTATACGTTTGTGCAAACAGCATTATTAACACTTTTTTTATTTTTATTACATTTTGTAAAATGTTTGGTGTAATACGGTTACAGGTATCCATATTTTCTGTTTAAACTGTTTTTTACACTATTATTTGGTCTTGAGAAATTTTTAAAATCTAGTCTAGTGATCTAGTGAAATTGAAAGTCTAGTCATCGAAGTGGCCAGGTTACTGGAGCTTAGTAACCAATCCATTTGTTTAGGAATAAAGTGTTGAAATACTTCATTATTGTGGTGATGCTCCCAGTATTACTGGAAATATTCTAGATCCTTCCGAATATTTAATGGCTATTCATCCAAATAATCTTGCAAGTTGCAATACAAAGAGTCCAATATTTTTCTCTTCAAGAAAGATCCCATTATTTGATTAATTCAATTCTAAGCCAAACGTTCATCCCAAACGTCTCTTGCAGATTAGTGTTTTTTTTCGAAAACGTGTTTATTTATTCTATAATATATTTTGACATCTATTTTTTACTCATTTTTATTCTGGAGTTACCTCGAAAATCGTAATTCATGGCCACAGTCGTATTTTTGAAGGGGGAGAATCTTTTATAACCTGTAACAGTGGAGTAGCATAGCCTGGTGGTATCCAGTGCGGAGTTTAAACTTGTCACCCCCATTTCCATTAAAATATAAAATCAAATTGATTGAAAAAGCAATTTATTTTATTCAATTGGTGAGCACGTAAAGTTAAGAAAAATCTTAGCAGACTCAAAATGCTTTTACAATATTTTTTCGGCGTGAAATTTCTATAAAGATACCATCTGCAAAAGCTCTGCAGAAACTTTATACAAATTGGGAAGTTCAATTTTTGAGATTGTTCCTTAGATTGCTGGGCTCTAAGACTGCAAACCGATCTGATATACATGTCATATCTTCGCAACATTGTAACCTGTCATGCACTCTAATATTAATCTTTTCAGTTCTTGGTCCAAAGTCAGCAGCCTTCTCTTTGGGCATAATTTTCTTCCTCCTAAGAGTTCTTCTTTTTATTACAAGAATATCCATTTCTTCGCATGTGTCTTCTGCGAATTGCAGTGCTTCTTCAACAAGCTCATTTCTTTTGTCTATTAAAGAGACGCACAAAAACAATAAATCATGTTACTGGTTTAATTGATTTAACCAAAGCAGAATTGTAATTTGTTTATAATTACCATACTGCTGTTTATATTTTATTCTGTTTGTAACATAATTTTCTCTTTCATGAGATTCATGGCTGGGTTAGGAATTCGTTTGTTCTAATTTTTACAATCAAGTACACAATTTCTAATATGATAAACACAGAAAGGCAATAAGAAGTTTAAATAGTTTGGTTTATTGTTTTAGTATTTGTAACTGCAAATATATGACTAGAAGCGCTATTTTTAAATGACTGACAATAATATTGATTGTAAATTTAATTAAAAATTTTGTTAGGCTGACCCATTTCTCTTCTTCCATTTAAAAAAATTAAAGCAAATAAAGAGTGACGAAGTAAATATGATTTTCGAATCTTGAACTAATATCGAATCAGATTGTTAAGCACCAAAAGGGTAAAAAGCTTAACGAACATTCAGAGAATTGTGGTAGGATGAAATTTCTTGTCCAAACTTGCATAAGCCGACAAAAGAAAAATATACGTTAACCGGTCGCCTT
>WYDF02303416.1:0-15445 GCA_009867245.2 Adranes taylori
TTGGTTGCATCGGGCATCCTTTGTCTATGAAGATTCTCCACTTCCTACGCAAAAAAAAAAAAAAAAAAAAAAAAAAATAAAATTACCTAACTTAGTGTGACACACACACACACACGTTCAACAGAACGAGCGGCTGATTTATTTTCTTTAGTCCTAGAATTTTTAATTTTAAGAAAAAAATTTTTCTGTGTTTTTATTCTTTACTTTCATAGTTATCAATATATAACAACCAAAATATATTAAGAAATATAAAATTTGCAATGTTTTTTAAATGTAACTAAATTATCACATTCGTTCATGGGTTCAGAATACAGGAATAAAAAAAGCACGTTCATTTCTGTATTATTTTTCATCCTATTTTATTATTAAATAAAAAAAAAAAGAAACTGAAAAATTAATTTATTTATAAAATATAATACAAAATTTATTTATTTATAATTTTAGTTAGTATGAAATTGAACAAAACAATTTTTGCTTTTGTGATACAAAGATGAACTTTACATTTGTTGCAGAAAAATACTGCTGCACTCTTGCAACATACATTTTTGCATCTTCCTTTGTTCGCGACCTGAAGGTAATGATGAAGATCATCCAAACGGGATACTTTTGGTGGCAGGACCTCTTCTCTTTTTGTTAACAAACTCAACATCAGTACAGCTAGTAGAAGGTCTCTTTTTGTTGGTCCATTACTTTTTCCTTCAACAAGTAGATCTTCGGCAATGCTCATTTTGAACTCTTGCATACTTTGGATCTGTTTGTTTTGTATCTGAAGGCTCTCGCAGTCTCTACGATAAAGTAGCCAAGAGTTCCCAACAGTCACATCTATAAAATGAAAAAAATATTTGTGATAATATTTTTTCGATCTGATGTGAATTCTGTACAATGCAATTAGCGAGTCCATCAAATAAATACCTCCCATAAAGTGATTGCAGGTTTTCACAATTGCGAGGTAATCGATTGTGATGGTTTTTTTGTCTTTTTGTCATATCACTTACAGTTGATCTTTAGTTCTGCCGACGCAAAAGTTGACATAAGGTTTACAACTCTATTATCTGCCGATTTCACCACCCATACTTCAGTATCTTCAACTAGAGCAGTACTTCTTGATGGAACTCTTTTCCTCTTTTCAACAAATCTTTGTCCTTGATTAGTCGGATGCCAGGCAAACGATTGATTCTAACGGTTCCCAAGCAAAATATTTTTTTCTTTGCTAAAGTTATCATCTAAGGAAGTGACGTAAACTATTTATCAAAGTATAATAAATGATTGGAGCCTACAGGAATTGATTGCGCCAAATTCAGTACTAAATTTGAACTAGCTCTCAAGTAGAACATTCGGAAAAAGCGGAAATATATAATAAATATAATGTTTTTTATAAGAATTACACCTTTGGCATAAAAACTACAGTTTTATGAATATATACAAAAAATATCAACACTAAAACTTCACTAGATTGAAAACTATCGTAAAATATATTTAACACCAACGACAACTTAACCTCAAACGCACAATCGGTCAACTGGTATTGTCACGTACTCAACTCACAGCACGGCAAAACAATCGCTAACTATCTCTCTCTCTCTCTGATTCATATAATTAGATAGGTGATCAAGTATCCCCACTTAATATACGCTGAGTTATGTACTTATTCTAAACTAACAATACGTTCTGATAACAGGGGTAGGAAGCTGGTTTGTTTACATTTAATGCATGCAGTCAATTTATTTTTGATATATAATGCCCAAAATTCGTTTAATTTAAATAAACAGCAATTAAACAAATCTACTTTTTGTTAAATATCTTTTTCTGAACTAAAATTAACCATGTACACACTTTTATTTATACAAATTACTTCAATATACTCAACTGAGGAATAAGTAAAATTTTTAACTTTTTATAATATTTTGTACATTTATATATATGAGAATTGCCCTAAGAATTCTCTTTTAAACAACATCCAACATAAGGACAATCATAAGGAAAAATTTAATGTGACAATGAGAGTAATAGTGATTGTTGTCACGATTGACGATATGTCTTTTAATATCTTGAGTAACAATTCTCAATGGTCATTTTTGCAGGTTCAGGAAAGGTGTTTTTTTAAAATTTTGTTAACACTTAACTTATAGTTGTATTACATATTAATATTTGACTGTATGGAGCAATGTAAACGCATCTAAAAAATCTCTAAAGTACCGTGCTGCCATCTGGTTATTAAAGAGTTTTTCGGTTTCATGTTAATACATTGCCACATCCTGCTATTATATAAATCTTTGACAATAGCCAAATGCTTATCCCACGCTTTACCACTAGTGTAGTGTAATTCGATTTGTGCGAAGATATAAATAGTACCTAATGTTTTTGACTTTTTATGATGCAAAAAGAGCAATAAAACGATTATTTAGACACAACATTTTAAAAACAAGTAAAAACGTATTGGTTAATTAAATGGTTATTGGTTAATGTATTTTATGCAGTAATTCTGATGCAGTTTAACGACACCATTGGAACCAAATTTACAATTAGACAAGTACGCATCTTGGGACAATATGTTATCGTGATTGATGTATATAAAGGTGAATTAAACGTACATAAACGTAAATATTTAAGAACCTCACTATTAAGATAAAGTAGTTACTATTTAATGAAAAAGGTGAATGATGAAATGCAATCGTAATAGGATTAAAGAAATTGAGGCTGCAAATATATTTGTTAAGTAATGTGTTCATGTGTGGAGTATAACTTTACGATCAAATTAAATTTAACATGGTTTACGACGTCTTGAACTGTATTTGACATTAAAGGCGCTGAGACCTAAAGCGTAGTTTATCTTGCATCAAAGCAAATTATATATTTTAGAAGAATAAAATTCAATAGTGTTCTAATACTAATACAAATACTGTATATAATTGATTAATTAGATTTCTTAGGTAACAAACAAAAACTTTGTTGACATGTTTTGAGGCAACAATCGCCTCTTCATCAGAACTTCTTTTAAATATTCAATTTTTAATAAATTTTCGACCTTTTTCTTTTGTAAAAGCCTCTTGTAAGTAAACGATATCTTGCCTGGATATTCCATGATTGGTGATGAAGTTGTTTAGAATTGTCTATTGATTGCGTTTGTTCGTAAACAGCTTATTTAGTTCTTATGTCACATAAAATTTTCAAAATTTAGTATTCTTGTATTTTTCTGTAATATTCTGAATTATAATTGAGACCTTCTGAGAGTTGTCTGGTCCTGAATTACATTAGAAAAGTTGTAGAAACAA
The DNA here is from genome assembly GCA_009867245.2 of Adranes taylori. NCBI lineage: Eukaryota > Metazoa > Arthropoda > Insecta > Coleoptera > Staphylinidae > Adranes > Adranes taylori. The sequence continues at coordinate 3,273 of WYDF02303416.1, forward strand.
GTATCATATGAGAATGTTGTTATCATTGTATTTTCACAAGGTTAATGAATTATTTTATCAAAATAATTAAGGAAAATGAACGAAAGTAGAAGTTAGCACAACTTGGTTAATCAGACATTAAATATGATCGCTTTGGAATAATTGTTGCACAAGCTATAGTTATTTTGCGATCTTGATCTGTGCTGCAGTTAGATGGTTTTCACTACATACCATCATTTCCAATCGGAGCTGTTCCACAAATACAAAAAGTAGTGTTTGGTTCATCCATTATGTATTTGCAACCAAATGCTTACCCTCTTTTCACTTGACACGTATAGTACTTTTTTACGAAACACCTCTAATATTACTTTCAATGCTCTACTTTGATTAAATTGTTTGTAAAATGTTATGATCTAAAATCCTTCGCTATTCATTTCCCTTTAAATATCAAGGTAACTGATTTAATCGACTTAGCTGTTATTTTTACATGATCACTATTTAGTGTAATAAAACTTTTGCTTATTATAAATGATCATGGCATTTTACAGTTATCTAAATAAGTACGCGGGCCTCGTTTGGGACGGCAGCTATAGCTGCCTTCGTTACTTGGATATTTTCATTCTCTCCATTTGTTGCATTGTGTATTACTGTTAACATTTACTTTTGTTTTTGTTTTTAATTTCATTTTTATGATTTACAGAGTTATAGTTATACATAAATTGCATACATGAAACGTATTTACAACTATTTTTAAAACCCTGTATATACACAAAATCCGTACAGCTAACACCATCTCTCACCGTTCTACGGAGTGAATCATAAGTTTTAGTTATATATAAATCACATAGATGAAACAAAGTTAAGGCAGTATTTTTATTCACGATCCTGTATATATACCATATTCTGTACAACTAGCATCTCCCGGCTCAAGTAGAGTACCCCGGACAAAGCAATGATGTAGAAAGCTGCTTTACAGACACCATTTGCCCTAACTCCTATCTATATGTGTTTTAACATGTTTGTGCAGAGTTTGTCCTAGAACCCGTGTATTTGTATTTGCATACTTTATGTGGAGCAAATGTTTTCAGGAAAGTAGCATTATCACTACATTTTTTGTCATTGTTGCTCGACAAATCAACTAATTATCCTTAAATTCCATTAAAGATGTAGCTACTGAATTCAGTATAATAAGTAAATTAATATGCCAATCAATTATGTTACAATACTGATGGGAATACATTGATTGTGATTTTCAAAAACAACTGGTCTAATTTTTGTATCACATAAAATTTTCAACATCAGCTTTTCTTGTATTTTTCTATAATATTCTGAATTACAATTGAGACCTTCTGAATTATAAGCAACTCTTTCTGAATTTCAATTGGCTAATCTGAGTTTCAACTGATACTTTCTGATACAGAGTTGACCGATTTTGAATTACAATTAGAAAAGTTGTAGAAACAAACATCAAATGAAAATATTGTGGTCATTCTTTCTTCACACAGATAATTGATCATTTGATCCAGAGTATATAATCCAAAGTGAACAAAAATAGAACTTAGCTGAACTTGGTTTATCCGACATCAAGCAATAAATGATCATGTCATTTTTATAGTTATCTAAATTAGTAGGCGGGCCTTGTTTGGGATTACAGCTATTCAATTCTTATGTACGTAAATAGACCATACGTCAGAATTTTCATCTGCCTGCCTTCGTTACTCGCGCATTTTGCTGATCTTCATTTGTTGACATCAAGGATGATCACTTTGGATCATTTGCTGTTACGATTTTATATTTAACTTGTACTAATCATCCAGGATGATCATCATAAGTCAACCCAGCTGAAAATAATAGTCCATATATTTAATGAAGATTATTTTGAAAACATTGTTGATTTATTTATATCATTACTGTTTTGTTACTAATAAACACTACTAAAATGAATATTGTGTACTCGCTACCTACTTAGGCAATTAATTCTGCATTACAATGAATACATATGTTGTGTACTTAACTGAAAACATCAACTTGCAGTTGAATATTGTATTCTGTAGTTTACCTTTATTATGCGCATTCATCTTTCATGATCGTAAGTGAATTTACATGTTATGTAGCTAAATTATTAGAACTTCTTATGCTAATAGAAATATTTACAATTGTAGACGCCATGTCGGATTATTATAAATTCTAGATACAAACAATGTTCACTTATTTTCTCAATTTAGTAGCTACATATTCCTCGCAATAATATCTGTAAGCATTAAAGTAGCTTCATATTTATTTTAATATTACCACGTACCGGAAAAAATAAGGGCTTGCATTAAATGTAATCTAAAGTCTATAATTTATATTCTAAGTAATTTAAATGGCAGTAATGTCTATTACAATCGTGAAACACGTGTTTATTCTTGGATTCGAACGCGGTTTGTTAGATCCGTTCCTTGACAAGTTCACGATCATGTTATTCTATAGTCAGAGAGCCCGGGTTAGGCTGGCAATCTTGGCCAATATTGTCACGATTAAATTAGGATACTTAACAATGATCTAACCCGACCTGCAAAAGGAATATTTAATACGGAACGTAGATGATAGAAAGATGAAATATTCTTCTGCTGTACCGGCTTCTAAGTTACTTCAGAACTTCTCGGCCACTTTTGACTGACAAGTGTGTCCAAATTATCTCAGTATTTAGTCGTGTATAAATATTTATCTTTGAGCCGTTTTCTTTTATATTTATCTCTCACATACACAATATATTTCCTTCTAGTATTCCACGATAGATTGAGAAATCCTCCGGTGGTATAGCAGTTTATGGTACGTAAATAAATGCGTGAAAAATAGGCATGGTACTTCAATTAAAGGAATATACATTCCAATAAATCAGTTAGTTTCCAAATACAGTATCCAATAAAACCATTCGAACCAATAAAGTCATTGTCAAAACAGATCAATCAAATAATAAAAACACAACAAAAACTGAAACATAAGATGAACCTGTCAGATTAATGAAGGCGCGTAAAATTGATAAAATAATACATAATTATACAATGTTTAAGAAACTTACATCTGTGTCATTATTTTAAACCACGAAATCCTTATTTTTATTTGCTCTACACCTCTCTATAATATGAATTTTTTAATTTTTACGACTGGAAGTGGCCATTTTTCTTAACACGAAGTGACCAATTTTGTACATGCATCACCTTGTGTTTTATGTATTATGTATAATACATCATCTATAAAAATCCAACATATATTTTACATAGATTATTAATTTTTCGATGATAATTGGTTAAATGAAAAATAAAACACTTTTTATCGTGACGTTTCGGTCCTAATTCGGTCCATTTTCAAACAAAAATCTTCATTTCTTTTTAAGCATTCATATAAAAGGGACTGTGTCAAAAAATAACGGAAAATTAGCGAAAATAAAATTTGTATCTTTTGTTTTCATTTGAAATCATTGAATAGAAAACTGTTACTAAAGAATAAGTAATGTTATCTTGATAATATCTAAGAACTAATGTTGCATTAATAAGTAATGAATAATGATTTAATATTGAGAACTTTTGCCGACATGTACATGTACTAAATAATAATTTTTACTAAATGATGTTGCACGGTGAACACCGGCAAAAATTTTAGTTGCTATGCGATATAGAAAATATTACAGACTGATTTGGCATGGTGTTGACCTATGCTTAAATTTTCCAAGGGTCAACACTGATTTGGCCAGGTTTTTCCGCCAGCCAATTGTGGATCAACAGATCTCTCTATATCTGAACTCAATTTTAATAAGCCAATTAGAAAGCGTGTGGAAAAATTTTTCCTTAAATTCTTTACGTGACATAATTATATTTCCGAATCGTGAGCTTGTGAGCTGTGAACTGCCGAGTTTGTGAGCTGCCATCAGCGACAATGAGAGAAATACGTGGCATTTGCTTCTTATAGACGTAATTAACAGGCGTATGCTACGGTACAATAACGCATTAGTACCGTATTATTACGTCATTTTGCCCTGAAATGACCTCTTCGTCATCGGTGAAATAGTGTAATTTACGTAATTTTGGATAAAAGAATTTCTAGTGAAATTATATTAAAATGATACCATCCAATTATTATTTTTAATAATATAAAACATTTCTTATAATTCGATGTATTTTATAGGCCGGTGTCGTATTTACGACATTAGTTTTTAATTTTCACATGAGCAGAATATCTATTTGTAGTTTACATGCAATTTATGTCTTCTCATAAAACATTAGAATAATAACTTGTGTTCGAATGGTATATTAGAAGACATAAATTTACATGTAAACTAGAAATGGTACTCCGTTCATATAAAACTTAAAAACTAATATTGTTAATGGATGTTGCATTAATGTTAAACTAATGTTGCATATAAAGTACTTGGAATTATAAGGAACGTTTTGCATTATAAAAAATAACATTTGGATGATCTCATTTCAATATAATTTCACTAGAAATTCTTTTGTTCTTATTAGCCAATGGTCAAAACGGAGTAGACCATTGGCTAATATCAAGAAAGGCCAACAGCGTGCCAAATCAGTCTGTAATATATTTTATACCGTATAGCAGTCAAAGTCCTTGCTGGTTTTCCACGTAAAATATTATTTAGTAAAAATTATTAATTAGTACAAGTTGATCTCGGAAAAAGTTTTAATTACTAGAGCATTATTTATTACTTATTAATAAAATATTATCAAGATAACATTATTTGCTCTTTTGGGAGTTTTGGCCGGGAAATACTATTCGTATAGTTGGTTAGAAAAGTACTAGCGTGAATATTTTACAGTGAAGTGTACACCACACAAATATAAATATTACGTGGTTTAAAATAATGGCACAAAAGTAAGTTTCTTAAGCAATGTATAATTGAATATTATTTTGCCAATTTTATGCGCCTTTATTGAGCTGACAGGTTTATCTTATGCTTCTGTGCATGATTGTGTTGTGTTTCTATTATTAGATTGATTTGTTTTGACACTGACTTTATTTTTTTTTGACACTGACGATAACACATTAGTACCGTATGAGGACGTATATTTACCCTGAAATTACCTCTTCATCATCGGTTAAATCGCGTATTATACATAACCTTGGACAAAAGAATTTATAGTGAAATTATATTGAAATGAAACTATCCAAATATTTTTTTTTATAATGTAAAACATTCCTCATACTTCCAAGTACTTTATATGTAAGTGTCATATTAACAACATTAGTTTTCAATATTTACGTATTACGTATTAAGTTTTTTTAACAACGTAAGAGCATTCGTTCTGAGAAATTTAATAAAGAATTGAAGAGCAAATGCAATGCATTGCGTATGAAGTTTTAAACTTCAGATCTTTTCTTCTTAGAAGTTAAATCAGTAATAGAGATAAAAGAAAAAAACAACTTATATTTTACAAATTCCAACACTTGTATGAGGAATCATATTTTCTAAGTATATGAGTTTTTTCATTATGTACAAGTAATTCTAAATTATCTGGGTTTTTTTTGTATTTGACAATATGATGAAACATGCGTGAGGTCTTTTCGTGATTTGGGGATGTGACTGATTGCCCTCCCGATTTATTTTGGGAGGACAATCAGACACTGATATTTTCTTGTTTGTTTTCTCGCATTTTTGTTTTCTCATATGACCTATCCTTAAAGCAATTCAATCCTTTTATAATGTTTTCCAAAAGTTATTTAATTTATATTTTCCAATTATAAAAACCTCACAAGATTTTAAGAAAAAAGACTATAGTCACTCCGGAAGTCATTCAGCTAATATGACAGGTCTCATTACTTCATAATATGAGTATAACCTATCCAGAATACAAGGATTACTTAAAAAACTTAAATTATATTTACACGAGAAACGATACTACCGTCTTAAACTCATTAAATAAGGGAAAATCTACAAGAACATTTTAAATGAACTACAAAATAAAAACTAACTCTTGCGTGAAATCATTAAAACACCATCTTCAAAGAGTGGTAGGAGCCACATCCCTGACATTTGAAGAGCTCACCACCATAGTATGCCAAATACAGGCATGATTAAACTCAAGACCATTACATCCGCAAGCTACTGACCAATTAGCAGTGATAAAAACAAGCCATCTAATAATAGGAAGAACATTGGTAAAACCGCTAGATTCAATCAGCTCCAGTAAATAGTAACTGACTGCACAGATGGAAATTAGTTCAAAAACTAAAAGAGGAAGTCTAGAAAAGCTGGTCACGAGAATTTGTACGTAGATTGCAGAATAGGTATAAGTGGAACCAGGCCCAGATAAATATAGAAGAAGAAGCATTAGCACTTATAAAAGAATATAATATAAACCCAAGCGACGGCCGCTCGTTTGATTTGTCACCACTCACAAGGGAGCAGTCGACAAAATCCGGGTAGTGACACAACGATCACCGCGAAAGAATATTCATCAGGAACGGACAACAAGCAGGTACAAGTGGATCGGATGGGTTTTTGCAATATTGAGCGTGGTAGCTCCGACATCAGCATCCAGTATCCACAATATGAACTATTTGTAGAACATCTGGGTGTAGCCCAAACAAACAGAGCAGTCCTGCGCATCGGAGTACAATATTCTGAAGCTTGATTCCAGGAAAATGTACGGATGCCAGAACGAGTTATTCAGGACCAGATTATTGTCACAAGAGAATATAACGAACATAATAAAAATATATATACATATAATTTTTTTTGGGTTTCTCGTGGAAGTGGAGAAATCTTTAAAAGATGAAGGATGCCCGGTGCATCCAACAGTGTGGGATTTTCACCCACTAATACTCCACTCCCTGTTAGTGATGGACTGGTTGAGGAGATATGGCTGAAACAATACCATATCTCCTCAACCAGTCTATCACTAACATGGAGTGGAGTTTTAGTGGGTGAAAATTCCACATTTCATGCAAATAAAACCTCGGTAAATAATGAAACAATCGCCTAAAATCTATTTTGCTACATTTTCATAATGCTTAGATCTTCAAAACCAAATCTTTGTGTATCTGAATTATTATTCTTAAAATTCATAAAATTTGAAAGAATGAAATTTCAACAGATATCATTTTGATTTATGAATATGTTTATGGTTTGCCATTTCAAATTAATATAATAACTCTTGTATAATTGTAATGTTCAAGTTGTTTCGACAACTTTGAATCCAACAATGTTTTAAGATTGCCTATCTCTAAATAAAAACATCGTACAAGGACAAACAACACAAAACAAGCAATATACTTGGAGCAATGCTGATGTCGCCTACATAACGACAAATAAATTTGCTTTTCTGATATTTGGAAAATGGATGTTTGTGTGTCTGTTGGTCGCGTTCTCGTCTCGTTGGTCTAGCTTCGTCTAGCCGTCTTCCCGGATCAGGATTCGTACGTGCTATCTATATTTTTGTAATGCATCCGGCTCCAAATTCAAATTTATAGCGCGCGACTTTTTGAAAGAGAAAAAAAAAACGAGGAGTAGAGCATTTTCGTTATTGCTACTCGTACAGTGACTATACACAATATAGAGTCCTTGTAAAATATAGATATCCTTATCGGATACTGTCTTTTTCTATATTCAACGAAATTAGATTATGTCACCAATATACTTTGATACATTGTGCAGAAGTTATTTTTACTTTCTATAGATAAAATTAATATATTTAGTGTATTAGTAGTTAGTGTCAAATTTTTGAGATATACAGGGCTATAAGACGTTCGATCCAAGATAAAACCTTTATGATTTTACTAGCTACGTAATGCCAATAAGGAAATTTATCATTGCAATTTTCAATTATAAGAAATGTCTTAAAAAATCGGATGGTTCAAGAAGTATGGGGTCATTTCGCCTATTATTATAAGGGATCATCAGCATCTTATTTATTAAGAGTATCACTGTGGTAACATTTGATAGAGTACGATTGTACAGCTGTCATAAAACTTTACGTCTACTTCAGCTGTGGCCGCTGTGAGAGACTGTTTTTTATTAGTTAACCGTAGTTACACAAATTATTAACCTTTGAACCATAGTGGTTCCACACAGAAATCACGTACTTAATTTTTTATTTCTACATGCAGCCTGGATTTACAGCAAAAGCACATGGGTTTTAGTGCGCCATCTATTGATCTCCATCGCAAATTCGCAATTGTCCAAAATCGAATGCCTGGTATAGGCTAATTGATTTCTCGAAAGTGATCTCCGATGAAGCTTACGCTATACTTGATGGAATTCCTTCTGATGGTGAGTCAGTATTAAGCGAAAATGAGGAATAAGGGGAAGAAATATTTGAAGACATCATTGAAAATACATTACAATCTAGAAGACAATATGCCACTTATTTACTTTGCGAAAAAAACTAATATTTGATCCGAAATTCAACTATTTTCAGCAACTAACTGGTCCCAGCTCTGAGGTAGGACCTGATGTCACAAAACCTATAGACTTCTTCTTGCTTCTTTTTGACGATGCTATTCGTCTGGTTACATAATAAACAAACTTGTATGCCACCCTGGAAGAAATAGCCTTTAATCCGACAACTGAGCAGGAAATGAAAATTTTTATTGCGGTCAATTTACTCACTGGTATAAAAAAGTCTCCCTCTTTTCGCGATTATTGGTCGTCGCGTCCAGAACTGCGTGATGATTTGAAAATAGGCTTAAATCGGTTTGGCAACCTGATAACTAGCATCCTTTGCAATGACAATGCAACAATGGCAAAAAAAGAAGAGACTGGTTTTGATAAATGGTTAAAAATTAGACCATGCGTTGAACTACTGAAGAAAAAGTTCCACAAATATTGGCCAGTAAAAGAAGTGTCAGTCTGTGAGAGCATGATGAAGTTCAAAGGCTTTCAAGTAATATATGCCAATGAAACCCGTTAAAAGGGGGTTCAAAATTTGGGCATGCGCCGATAAAGGAGGTTATCTAAGTAATTTTGAAATCTATACAGGAAAGCATACAGATGAACCTGAGACAGGTTTAGGTAAACAGGTAGTGCTTGACAAGCCTAAATGTCTCGAAGGAAAAGTACATCATGCTTACTTTGACAACTATTTCACAACAATCGACCTTTTACTTTCTTTACAAGAAAATCAAATTTAGGCGTGCGTAACTTTACACGTAAACAGAAAGAATCTTCCCACTGGATTAAAACGAGATAAAGAAATGAATCGATGAGATTTCGATTAGGCAGTTTATAGAGGCAATGACTCTTGTATCCAATGGACAGACAAAAGATCTATTTAGCTGCTATCTACTATACATTCTCCTATAGATCAAACTAAAGTGGATAAAAGGGAGAAAGATAGAAGTATGACAGAAATCAATTGCCCTAAAGCACTTATAGACTACTGAAGGTGTATGCGTGGAGTTGACAGAGCTGATATGATGAAATCTTACTACGCTAGCAATCGGAATTCCCGAAAATCGGTGGCGCCGTCTATTTTGGCATTATCTCGATGCATCAGTAGTCAACTCATATATAATTTTCAAATGATGGACCAACAGTACTATGAGCCTCAAGGTTTTCCGATGTGAAGTAATATTTAGATTGATTAGGGCTTCCGTTTCAAAAGGATCTTTTGGAAGGCCAACTTATACTGAAAAAGTTGTATCCAGATTGAAGTCCTATATGCCAATGGATTAACGACGTGATCAAGCGAAACATCTACCTGTGCACGGAACATCAAGATGTTGTGCTCAATGTAGTACGGCCACAATACCTCATCAAACCAGATGGAATTGCGTACAGTGTAAAGTCGGATTGTGTTTACTGGCAGAAAGTAACTGTTTTCTAGCATATCACAAATAATCTATGAATCTGTCGATTTTGTATGTAAGCTACTTAGAAAAAAATTGATTAGGTATGTCATTTGTATACACTGCATTGCTTTGTGTGTTACTTGCATTGTGGTTTCATAACGTAATCACTTACAAAGTTAGAATAACCATTTGTTTGCAAAAAGGAAGTATGCTCCATTACTTTCCTACACATAAAAATGGCGCAGTGTCAATAAAATCAGAAATAAAATTGAACTTCGTGCTTCAAAGGGTTAAAGAAAATTAGTTAGTTTGATTCGCTTTTAATGTCTGAATGTTGAACTGATTGCTTTCAATTTATTACGTAAGACGAGCTTAGTATACTTAATGCATTAAAAAAAATATATTATTTTTCAAAATAAAATTTAAAAAAAAATTATTAATTAATTCAAATTAAATACATATTTAAAAGAAAACAAAAGAATAACAGCGCGTATGCTGTAGTCAAACTTAATGGAAAATTGTGAGATAAATATGGCACCGTAGTTACTAAATGTAAATCAGAAAAACAACAGAAAAGTCGCAGATTCGGTGTGTCGGAAATTTTTGTATCTAAAAGTTTAGATATTTTGAAAGTACACATTCATTGAAATCTGGATTTGAACCATGATCCCAATATATTTTGTATTAATTAATGCGCCTACATAAAACGTATGTATAATATAAACAATTTATAATAAATGTCAGTGCATTCTCTACCTGCTGATTAGCTAAATATCAAGTTGCATACATATGATAAAAAAGTATATTTTGAAATATAATCGTGACCTAGAGACTGAATGTATTTATTTCTATAATATTTTGCCGTTGCGTATGCGATCGTATTCCATACAAACAATTAACTTATTGAACATTTGTCTATGCATAATTTTTCCTAAATAAAAACAAATTAAAATCTTAATTATACGAGGACTGCTTAAAAATATTTTATATATTTTCACTGTTCAGTTTGACTGAACAACGATTAACTCATTACATATTTTGTTTCCCTGAAATATTCCAAACAAACATTTCCAGGGCCTCGTAGCTGGGCTATCTAGTTATTTAATAAATGATGTTTTGCAACACTTTTCATTTAATTAAAATGTGGAGTCCAACGCTGACACGAAGTTCAATATTCAATATTATTCTTGTTTTGTGTTTTGTATCTTCTCTGCCAGATAATTATCATAGATATTGTTTATAGACAATCAATTTATAAGGAAAATGTTGCTGACATATAGATTTATTTAAGAAGATCTATGAATAAAAACAAATTTCATGATTATTGCATTTTACTAATAAAAATTGAGCCTTAAAATTTCTACATATTTTCAATTTCACCTCGTAAAATAAAAATCACACCCCTAACCCTAAAGGCAGAACATTGCTCACACTAAACACATCTGTATATATGCAAATACACTACACGCGTGTTAAACATATTAATTAATTCTATCCATTTTCTAATCAAAATAATAATAAGGAAGGAAGACACAAAGCGAGAACGCCAAGGGAAATAGTTTGCGGGATGATATAGGGCAAACGGGAAATGAGAATGGAAACGAGATTTGTTTTTAACGGAAGTTGATGTAGGTCAGTGCTGTTTGGTTGGCAACTAACAAACAGTATAACAGGAAAATAATAACTTAATGTCTCAAAAATTAAACGCCGCACGCAATTTTTGAAAGCTTATCAAGCAAAATACCGTATTTAAATTTATTATGTAATTCATAAGTATTAAATTATATATAAACTTTTTATTAAATAGTATATGATTGAATGTTATTATATATTGTCGATTTAATCACGCGACAGTTATTTTTCAATAATTATCAAGCTTAACGCTTTCTGATCTTCGAGCTTTAGTCACGAGCTAACACAAATTTTGCTCAGTATGAGGCACTTGTGCGTTAAAATTGCAAATTTGTCTAATAACAACATTTGTTTAGCTACGATAGGTCCAGCAAATAGGTCTTATAGTAGATAATATACTCGCTGAACAAAAGCACAAACACTATACTAATAGTAACAAGATAATCTCAATGTATTAAAATTAATCAGTCTTTTTATATTATATCTAAAATTATAAAAAGTTATTCTTCCTAAATAATTAATATATGAATTGTGTGCATTTTGACCGCACACGACTTTCTTTTCTTTACTTAATTTGATGAACTGCATTGTTTGTTAAATATATTAGTTCTTGTACATATATACTAGAAAACACACTGGATTTCTGCCAGCCAGTGGAGCAGGCAGGCTTCCATGCTGGTTTCGGAACCAACTTACACCACTTACAAGCCGTGAAGGTGCTGATTGAGAAGTCCATAGAATACAACAGACCGCTGTCTCTGGCTTTTGTTGAC
>WYDF02303427.1:0-28968 GCA_009867245.2 Adranes taylori
GCAAGCTCTGAGGGGACACCCCTGTCTCAATCACATTTTCCCTTCGAACCGCTCCGACACTTCTATATTCGCTCTCCCCCTCAACATCGTCCGTTCATACATACTTCTCACCATTCTGATCAATCATTTCGAAATACCCATTTCAGGTAACCTCTCTCACAATTTATTTCTAATGATCTTACCTATTTCCGATGGCTTTCCTAGTTGCCGCCATCATTACCTGTCTCCTTCCAGTCACTTTTCCGTTCATATATTCATTCATTTATTGATGTATAAAGTTCAGTTCACCATACATTTACTTTATTGGCTTTATGTAGTCGTGTAGTTTTTCTCAGCTTTTTATAGGTTTCGAAAACCTCTTTTGTTTCTCGAGGTTTTCAATTTCCGAGCATAATATGTCTATTATCGTACTATTATCCATTTGCTGTTTTTATTTTGTCGTAATTTTTTTTTTTGTGTGTATGGTTTTTTTTTTATATTTGTGGAGTCTTTTATTCTGTTATATCTAGGATTTCTTTATATATTCCGGAAACAAATTCATACATATAAATATCTCCGAAGTCAGAGCTACGGAAAATTTTCTGGTTTCATATTCTTTTGTTGCGACCCCAATCTGCTCAGAATTTAATGTTTGTACTCGTATTTCTATATATTTATAAATCTATCTTTCCTGTTTGCTACTTCTATAATTCTGAGTATAAAAATTAATAAAATAAAAGAATTATATGATATTTAAAACATTGATGACATTATTGATAATTAATTTGTCCTGAACTCGTTGAATTCCATTTATAAGTGAATCAAATTTCAAAATATGTAAAATAATTAAACGTTGAACTAAAAGCATAGTTTTAAAGTCATACAAACTTTGCTCCATAGTTTTTAATTTCCTTGCATGTGCGAGTTTCATTATAGAAACATGTCGCTCATTAATTCCAAGCAGTTAGTTTACTACTTATAGCTCTTAATAAGTACGTATTTATGTAGGCACATTTTTATTTTAACTAGTTGACATATAGAGTGAAAAATCATGTAGATTAGTTAGAAAAAAAAATTTATATTTATGCACAATAGTTGTGATGGATGCAAATCGATGGATGGAAATTATTTAAAATTCTTATGCTTTCTTTCAACTTACTATACATTGAGACATATAGGCAATACTTACTTGTCAATAACCCGTGGTAAATAGTTTGAAGCCCTTGTAAGTCTTACCTGTTGTATTACGTGCCACTAAGATAGCGTTGATGATTGGGAACTGATTGGGAAATAGTGATTATTTTTTGGATATTTGTAGTGTTTGGAAATATGATGCAGAAGCTGGAATCAACACTAGGACGTTCTATGGAACCAAAACAAGTACTGTTCTTTTGTCTGCTATTCCGTCAGATATGAAATTTTAGAATCGGATCCTGAGCAAGTACACCCTACATTGATAGCTTTTGGGGAAGACGTTCAGGAATGGGACAGTGAGGATAAGAGACCTATTGGAGAAATGTTTCTAGTACTAAAGGACTAAGACGAGACACCTCTTGCTGCTAGAAAGGAAAAACAGCCTGCACGATCTAAAGCTAAAGCTTTAACTCTAAAATGGACAGAAATGAGTAGAACCAACCATTTTGAGTCCATAAAGTTCACCGGTAACTCAAACTTACCTAACAATATATCTGATCTGAAAGACCCCAATAGCCATTTTCAAGTATTTCTTCCAAGATCATTTTATACAGAGAATTGTAGATATCACAATATTATATAGTGTCCAAACAATGCCTAAAGAGAGGTTTTCAGGCATTGTTACAAGCCATAACAATTTATATAGCCAAAACTCGCCGTTTAGTGGGAATGTTTCCTTGGATGTCCCTAATAAAACAACTCTCTACTCGGCGGTACTGGGTGTAATCCACAAATAGTTAAAGATATTCCAGCAAATCAATTTCAAATATTCAAAGTTCTCTCCAGTTTAATTACAATCTAACTATGAAGAATAAAGTAAATAAAATTAGTACAGTTATAGATCATCTAAATACAAAATTTCAGTCTATTCCCATGGAATAAATCTATCTGCAGATGTACAAATAATCCCGTTTAAAGCCAAAATTTCAATAAGAACCTACAATACTCAGAACCGCATAAATTCGGATACAAAATATTGGTTGTTGGCAGGATTCAAGGGTTTTACGTACAGCATGGAATAATTTTCTGATCCGGCACAAGACATAGGGGCTGCCAGCAATGTTGTTGTTTGATTGAGCCAACGAGTTCCTGATGCCATACATCATAAATTGTTTTATGCTAATTATTTTAGCATCTGCCTTTGTTAGCACATCTAGAGAAACGGCATATCCACTCAGTCACAACTATCAGGTCAAATCGACTACAGAATTGCACAATGTCAACAAATAAGGAAATTCAACGCCGCGGCAGCCGGACGGTAGTTGAGAAGAACATCACTATAGAGAACATCAAAGTAACTGCGGTTAACTGGTTCGACAAGAAAGTTGTCTCTCTTGTTTCTACGTTTGCTGGCACTAACCAAATACACGCTATCAAAAGATTTTTCAAACCAGAAAACTCAAAAAAGGATATCACGTGTCCAGATATTCCTAAGGTGTATAATAAGCATGGATGGAGTGTATCTGCAAGATTCCCTAATAAGTCTGTATCCAATACACATTAGGAACAAGAATTGGTATCAGCGTATATTCTTTCACCTTATTGACGAAACTATGTGCAATTCGTGGTTATTATATGGAAGAATAGCAAACCAGAGACCAGAAATCAATGATTTATACTCCAAAATGCGCTAGCTTGATTTCAAAACAGGTGCTAGTAGCCTTTTGCAAAGAACCAGACGAGACAAGAAAACACCGCGGGTGACCTAGTCTTCAGACTGAACCTCCAAATGAACGGAAGAAAAAGGAACTCGTCTGTCTGTTCATAACTCAAAAGGATAATATTGGACACTGACATATACATACACCCGATCGCCAACGCTGCAAATATACCAACTCCATCTGCAAAGGAAAAAATGGGTTGATGTGCGAAAAATATAAAATTCACTTATGCCTGTACGTCACCCAAAGTTGCTTTCGTGAATTTCACATGTAACACTGAATAACACTGAATAAAAATGCTTGAACGTTCAGAAATAATTTACTTATTTGTTATGTTCCGTTCATATTTTTCTTTGTCTATGTGCAGAACGTTTCCAAATGTGCACATCACACTTTGGAGAAATAATGGGCAACAATAAAAAAGAAGTTGTGTATTTGTGGTAACTTATTAGCTCACAGAGGCCAAATGTATCATTTTTATTATTAATAACATTATTATTTTACAATATTTGTAAAAATTTTTGACGTCAATAATTATTTAATGTATCTGTATTATCTGTGCTTAGCCAATTGTTTCTAAATAAATTATCTTATCTATCTTAAAATGTTCTATGAAGATATACTTAGTAAAATAGTTTCCTACCCGTCCGATTAGTATAGACTTAGTACCTCTAGTATTGAAATCATTCATGCAAGAGCCATAACCAAGGTTTGCTGTGAATGATGCAAAGAAATAAAACAATGTCCAGCCTATGATTACCATATAATATATAGTCACCAGTGTAATTACCACGAGTGTACAGTAGCCCAATCCATTGAATATTGGTGCAATTCGAGTGAATGCTTCATCTGGTCCCAATCCGGAATATTGACCGATTATAAGTTCGAGTAGAAAAATTGGCATTCCCATCAAAATCAACATGATGAAATACGAGATTAAAAATACACCTGCAAAGAAAAATTATAATATCATAAGCTTTAGTAAACTATAATTAAAATATAATAATAATTATTATTATTATTATAACCTTTATTGGCATTTCTTACAAATTAACTTAATATAAAGGAAAAAATCAGAATTAAATTTCAAGTAATGTAACAAAACATCAAACTATTCTCCAAGGAAAAATCAAGGTAAGGCTATGTACTACCCCTGAATAATCTTATACCCTTTCATGCTGCCTCCCTTCTTACCCCATCCCTCTCCCTATCAACTCTCCTTCGCCCTACACACCCCACCTAAATAACTTGCCACTCTCTCTCTCCCTTCCATTTCATTTCTTCTCCTTCCCATTCCTCTCCTACTTCCCATTTCACCCCCTACATCCTCCTTCGTTTCTTAACCTTTATATCCACCCTCAGTAATCTCAACCAATACCACTCTATTTTTTATAACTTTTTTATCACTTTCTCCATTATGCTCAATCCGCCTCTCATTCTTTCCACATCGGTCTACTCCATTTTCACGCAATCCCTGATCCAATGCCTTCATCTTTCTTCTTCATTTCCACACGCTCCACACATCCTCTCTTACTCATTCATCCAGTACCTATTCCCTCTTTCTTCACTCCCACACCGAATACTCGCAATCCTTTCCTTTCATTTTCTCTTTGATACCAGACCCTAAATTCTCACCCTACCCCTCTTCTACCCTTATCCATTCATACTTATAATTATACCTACATATTCTTATTTTTCATTCTCTCTTGTTTCTCAACATCCATTATTCATTCGACAATCCCATTCTCAAATTCGTCTCCATCTATGATTCTTTTACCCGATCTACTCATGGACCACTTAATTCGTTCATACCTTTCCTTTCTGTTGTCTAACCATATGGTCTTACTTCCCCCAACATCCTTATCTCTCATTCCCTCTATATAAATTTCCTTCTCCAATCTCTGTTCCTCATCCAGCCATACTTTTCTCTCAAACTTCACCATCTTTTTAATACTTGTTGAACAGTATTTATTTTGCGTATGAGTGTCGTATGAGTATGAGTGTCTCATCCTCAACGTACGTCCTTATTTGTAGTCTAAACGTTGTACTTAATAAATGAAATTACAGTGAATAATACAAAATAAAATATTTAATATTATTTTAATGCTTGAACACCAATTTTGAGTGGAGTGGGGCAAGATGGCTGTATTGCTATTTATTTGCTATCTATTTGCGTGCTTCTGTTATACAGGGTATTAAAAATATCAGTGCTAGAGTATATAGGAGCGGTTTGAAAAATAAATAATGTTAGAAAATTAAAAAGTTTGATCATTTTTTATAATATTTTCGTAATTATGGAAAAATATAACATTTTCCAAAAAAAAAATTTAAATTAGATAGTTGTAACATAAAAAATATATAACATTTTTAAAGAGAATTTTTTAAATCAGTTAGATATAACATAAGGAAAATATATAAAATTTGTAAAAAGGATGTTTTAAATCATTTATTTGGTAAAAAGGATGTTTTCAAAGTTTTATAGAAATAAATTTAGTAAACCTACCCTAATCTAAAACTTAACCTCTACGTAATTTAATCTAAAACTTAACATTGTATGACGGAAATATTAATAAACAATATAAACGCTACATTGTGACAATTATAATTAAATATTTTCGACGTATTCATAGGAAAATATATAGAATTGAAGCCGCATTAAGATTTAGGAGACCTCGTGATAAATCATTTGAAAGACACACTCGCAAATGTATTCGTATTGTCACGTATTTTTTAAGTACGTTCACAATGGACCGGATGAGAATCGGCTCCGAGAATCGAGCTCCGAAATAATAAAAGAAATCAAGTAAATCAAATGAAATGGCTTAATAAAATATGCATAGAAAATTGGCTCTAATAAATAAATATAAATTAACCAAGCACTTATATTGGTGTGGACATGTTGTCTACACAAATAAATAATCCTTAGTCACAAAAATTAATTAGTTTCTTAATTTATTAGCCGGTATCGTAGCGCTCCGGTCAATAATCGTATCTAATTAAGTTCTCTGATTATTGAAGATACTCTGGCTTCACTAGTCCTAATCACTACTTTTAATGATTGTTGAAATCAGATTAATAAAATAATATTTCTGTTCAAATTATATTTCTAGTGCACGCGACTATCATGGATTTTGCTTCTAAATTTTATGTTTTATTATGATCCAAACCTGATTGAAAAAAGCTCTGCATAATAATATAATACCTGATTCCTTCCACTAACTTTTATTCCGGGCCCACCTTAGTCTTACTTTACCCTAATTTCATAATTCGATCGTAATTGCTATACTTTCACTAACTACCTATTAACCCTACTCTCATTAATCGTAGCGGTCATAATTGATATTTGACTAATAACCTGCGCCTTCGGTGTTCAAACGCGCGTAGCTTTGTGTGCTGTGCTATATTCTGCGCACGCATCAATCGCCAATCAAAACGACAAGTATTGATAATACCGTACCATTCACGCATCGCTAACAGCTGAAACTCTACACAAGCAAAGGCTTTCCACTACTACCTAAAACTTATATTACTTCACGTCATTGAACTCATTCTATCCGCCGGTAAAAACTAGAAACGCGTTTCTTCAAATTCCCATAGAAATCCTATATATTACTCTGTTATGTATGTGTCAGGTTTTTAATGTTTGAAATAATATTTCTTGTTATTAAGAAAATTTTAATCTATACTCAAGGTGTTAAATAACTTTAGCAAAGTTTGCTTTAATTTTGAGTGTTCGTGAGAATGCTTGTCTCAACAAACATTGCAAAGGAACTAACCATTTTGGATTAATTTTGAAGAGCTTTGAATATAAATTTTCAAATCTATATAAAATAAAACTTATTTAAGATGATGACAATTTCAAGCGTTAGAGTATATTTGAAATGAATTATAAAATTTTTCAAGATTTGAAGTTGATTTTAAAAATTTTACACCTCCTTGCGCAATTAACAGCTTATTTATATCGTAACACCAAAATATATTAGACGTATTCACTTCTTGGGATTTTAATGTAACGATCCTTAAATATTTCAAATAGATGATCTAAAAGAAACCGGGTTTCATTCTATCTATAAGAATTGATCACAACTGGCATCTTGTATGTGGCCAAAGGCAAAGAAACTTACCGCGATGAAAAGAAATTAGTATCAAAGTGGGGTAGAAAGTAGTTTTTTACTTAAAGCAAGTTTTATGTTCCTGTATTCTAGAGAGAGATAATTGAAAATTATGATAGACTTTTAATGAGTTAAGGTAAGATGCAATAAACTTCTTCTTGAAGTTGGGTACACGAAGTGGCGTAACAATCGACCGAGAATATATAAGGCAAAAATTCAGTACCAAGAGACAGAATTTTATTAAAAGATGTAAAGATCAGACTAGAAAGTTATTGTAAAGTACGCGTATTTTTATCGTTCATTTTTCGTTGCTGATACTATGGCTAATGTGCAAATGTGAGTAGATATTTATTTCGTTAAATATTTTGGTGAAGGAACTGAAACTGAAACACCTTAATTTCTGTGAATCTATTCCAAGAAAATTATATTTCATTGTTACTAATTTTCATTTCTCGACACTTTAACTAATTAACTTTTATTTACATGTTGCTTATTAGTTTGTACATTTACCATCGCATTTAAAATAAAGTGTACCAGTGGCGTATGAAATTTTAACCAATCAGTACCGCGTTATGTCTACCTATTCTTTATTTAATGCTTTCAAATTTTTATTAGTAATTAAATGTGGTTGGAACTATATGTCATGTTTTTTACTGGGAGGAAAACTATGTTGTATACGAATTAACAATTACGTAATTCAAATAAACTTTAATCAGTGTATGTTTTATTATTTATCAAAATTTACTAACCTTCTTTAATTGTTGTTGTGAATAATATTAATTACTTTTTGTTTAATAGAGTATTTAGAATCTTATATTTAATTAATTCATAGGCCGTATTTTGCTTTAGAAAGGTTAAATTTTTGGCTTTAATCAACCAATGTACTCTAATTTATTCTGTAATTCTAATTGTGTGAGTTTATGTACATCATCATAAAAAGAAAACCAAATATGTTTTATTAATTCTGACTACGCTCTAACTTAACATTTACTCTCTGATTTAATTATCCTGTTAAAGCTAACTCAATTGCATATCATAAATTTAAGTGTGACAATATCTTGCTTCTGAATGTTGATAAATGTTTCCATTTTATTAGTATATTTTATAGAATATATTGAAAAAAAGTCAAATTAAACAAACCTTCTGTTCAAGAACTTTATAAGTAAAAAGGAAGTCTTTATACCAAAACTTACACATATCGTTATTTGAACAAAGTCCTTTCAAGTACAGAGATATACGAAAATAATTTGATTCACATTTTTGCATTCGCTTTTATCTTAAAGAAAAAGTAGGCAGTTGCTCTTTAAATGTTTTACAAAAACGTAAGTTAAACGCATAAAACGTTTTATTCAAATAAATGTCATTGAGTCAAAGACATGACTGAATTTTTAGTATGAAATATAGTCAATTATCTAATTACTAAATCATATATCTGTGAGTAGTATTTAGATTGTTTTTATTTTAAATATGCATTTGTTTGTTTTAAACTGCACTATCCCTCGTCTTACACTATACGTTTTTACACGTTCTTAATTTGACATGGTTTAAAAATATTAAGTTAAAAAAATCTATGTTGAAAATATACTGGCTATGATTAAAAGAAACAATAATTAACACCAATCCATCCGCTTTAATTATATATGGCACTAGGTGACAGTTTTATTTCAATCTGTCAAATTCCGAACATGTGGCACGCGACATTTGTATGTTAATGGTGATATCTATTTAGCCGTTATGAAGCCATTGTAAACCGGTAATCATTTGTACGTAAAGAGTATGGATATGTTTTCTATAAAATTGTTTGTCATTTTTTTATATTCGTAAATAATAAACAATTGCATTATTTTTAATTACACGTTTGAGTAATATTTGTAGGCTAATTATGTCAAAAGAAATTAAAAATAAGTAGTAAGTTGAAAGAAATGCCATATCTTTTAAAGAAAAATAAAAATTTTAGATGGAGAAAGAATAATAGATGTTCTAGATTATATAGTGTCGCGTTTAAATTTGTACACGACATCGAATTAGGCTAGTTTCCACGAAAGCTCCGTTGGTCGTGGAAACTCCCAATTCATTCGGGATCGGAATATGTTACAAAAACTTAATTGTTTTTTATTAATCAAGGTATTAGAATGTGGGCGTAGTGATAAAGAATTATATCTCAGTTTACCTTTATTTATGATGCTATCAATTAGTCACAGTACTCACGGTCTATTAATTAGGACTCTCGCTTAATTGAAACTGCGAAACGGCTTCAAAGAAACAAGATCGGTCCTTTAGGAATTAAATCATTAAAACTGCGTAACACACTATAAAAAACGCTGAATAATAATAAAAGAATAAAACCATTAATCTGCTTTAAATCATCCAATTCCAAAAAGAGTAATCGTTTATTATTTTCATGATAATTAATCAAAGAATCGACAAATGAGCAGCTTGAATAAAAGTGGTATTGATTTACATTGATTCTATTACAATCGATATCGATATGTGACAATTTAGTTTCCTCTCGATATGGAAATAAATACATAATTTCCCTAAGAACAAGAGATAATGTATTCTTTTACCGAATAAAATCTATTAGCTCACCTACATGGGCTCACTATAGAAATAGTAACAGATTGAGCGATGATTATTTAGTATACGTGAAAAATGATTTATCTATCAACACTATAATTTAAATTAAACATAAATATAAATTCTGTTTATTAACATAAAGGATTTGGATTAGTTTGTTAGCGCGTTATCGAAAAAATTAACTTTAGTTACTTGAATATTTGTTAACTAATTATTCGTAATAAAGTACTGGATTTTGTTCAGTTTCAATAGTTGAAATAAAACATAATAATATAATCATGTATGGTGCCCTACATTGTAGCTTGATTATTCATGATGCACATTTATAATTTTCTATTTCATATACGGTTTTAATAGATTAACAAGAATGTGAATACTTATCTTGAAATGTACTAAGTACTAAGAGACAAGAATTGCTGCGATTACGAAGCGAACTCTAAAACAATGTGACGTGAAGTATTTAGATATCAGATTTGAATTCTGAACGGGAACTGCCGAAGTTGGCTAAGGGCTGCGATAATAGTGGTTCTTCCTTTAACTCGTTTACTGCCTATTTCTCGCTAGCTTTAAAAGTTTAGAATTTTCTGTTGTTCGTAAGTACGCTTTACGACCCCAAGTCAGATTGTGTCCATAGATAAGCGAAGTATAACGACAGCTTGGTCCTAACTGGGTAGCCGAACGACGGTACAAGAATTATATTGGTTGAATCATCTCTCGACGTTTTTATTACACGTATAGAATTAAACGTGTAAACCCTGTGAAGCTTATGGCTGACGCCCAAGAACTTTTGTCTGTATATTAAATGAGGCGTCCGCTATGTATATCTATACAGTAGAATTTAATTTACTAGATTCGTTTAATCGAGTATAGATTTGGTTTAATATTTAATTAAATAGAACTTTGACGTTGAAATATTCACTATTTTAATTGCGTAGCCATTTCTATTGTTACCATGGCATAAATTATTCTACAATACGAATCATCAGGAAAAATGAAAACTTAATTAGAATGAATGTAGCAGCTGACTCTGGTAAGAATACGAGCACAACTTCATATGTCAGAGATATTGCAATGGAAAATATGGAGAAATCATTAGTAGTTTGGGTAGAGACCAAAACTCAAAAACGGAAACTTTCATAGCAAGTCATGGATCGTTAGAAATATTCAAATCAAGGCACACTTTCCATAGTATAAAATTCGAAGGTCAAGTGGGATCTGGATGTATAGATACAGCACAAGCCCATAGATGCTTGTGCACAACAAAATCCAATAATGTTGCCAACAATTTTCACTTTACATCCTAACCATACACCAACACGCGCGGGTTATTATGACTAAACCCTCTAACTACTGGCATGTAAACAGATTTGGACTAGGCCTTTCCTGCAGTAAACCTCTTTTTAGATTAATATTCTGTGTTTTAATAATATGGGAATATGTTAACTTATATCATTCATTGCTTAATAATGTAATAATTTCAGCCTTATGCAATAATCTATTGCACCTACATATTAACGTATTGTCATATCCTGACACATTTATAAAGATCATTTTATTAAAAGTACACAATGAACGAGAAAACTGTATTTTATCTACAAATTAAAATTGCTTTAATTTTATAAGTATGGCCGAACAAGTTTTTTTATCTACAATCTACAAATGACACTTATTGAAATATTTTTGAAATATTTTTGTAGATTAGAAATATAATTGGATTAAATATAAAAAGAATCAATACAGGATTATGTTTTTAATTTCTTTTGAATATAAATATGGGTTTCGAAGTATTTCTGTATCAACAAATTTCCTATATCTCTGGAGTCTTACATAATAAATATATGAAGCCTCACAACGGAAAGACAAATAAAACAGTTTGTCTTTTAGAGTTTTGTGGTAGTAAACAAGTTTGAATTCTTAACTGAGATATATATCTTGACATATGCAAAATACATCACGCGAAACTTTGCGAAAAACAAACTTAGACAACACAAACGATCTTTGGAAAATGAAAAGCAGATCCTTATGTTCAGTCGTAGCTTTGAAAATCTAAAATGTTTCTGTTTTCGCTATTCCTGAACTGTCAAAGTTTTCTAAATGTTATTAGCTCAATAACTCGATTTAAGTACGAAAAATGCAATGATATTTGTTTTTTCTTTTACAAACGTACTGGCAAGTTGTTTTAGCTTATAAGACCCATCACGTTGCGTGCCAAAATATGTAATTGAAATAGGATTTATTATAACACTAAATAGAAAGCTCTAAAAAAGCTTTACGTCTGATGGACAATGATTTTCTAAAAACATATTGCTTTTGCAATAAGACTCAATTAATTTATTGCATGTTCTTACAAATTGGACTGATTTATCAAATCTGGTACATTATATCGATATGCTAAATAATTTTATATATAGGTGAACAGGAGTGTAATACAAAACAACAGATTTCGTAGAAGGCAAGCCTTAATTTTTTGTGTATGAGTACGTCGAAGGAATGGACGGAGTGTATGGATGATTCCAAATGAAAACGGTCTGCTCCGTAGAGACGAATCGGTGGTTTGGCACTGGCGATGCCGACCCATTAATGACGAGACTCGTAGCGAGTCGAGTACCCCCATTCGCGGCACCCTATCACCCTATCTCTCCATCTATTCATTGACCGCCCAATCCTTTCATACAATTTCTTTCTCCTCTCTAACCACATATTCCCACATCCTCCAGCTTCCCATTCTCTCAATCACTCTAGATATACTTTCTTCGCTAATCTCTGATCTTCATGCATCCATACTTTTCTCTTAAATCTCACCATCTTTTTAACATCTACGAACCAACATTTCTTTTCTCCAGTCTCCTGTAGCACAATGTCTTAAAGCGTTGTCCTGTCCACACCGATAATCCTTTAAATACAAGACACTTGCACTCTTTCAATCATTGCACGTTCACACACCGACAAAACCATTATTACACTCCTCACGCACACATTCATAATCATCAATCTCATATTTGCAGGCTCACAAAATCTCCATTCCCACAATTTCCTCATTCTATATATCACTCCCCTTGCTCTATTCGCTATCATTCTACTACGTTCATTAACTGACCCACTTTGTGCCAGAATATAACCCAGCCACTATACTTCTTCACTACCTCTATGTTTTTTTCTCATAAATTAAATACGTCGCTCTTAGATTCCCTTCCACCTCCTTTACAAACCATTATTTTAGTCTTATCGGCAATCAGTTCTAACCCCCTTTTTCCATATAACCCTCTTAACACTCCCTGTCATCTCATTCTTCTTTTATGATACCTTCTGCACCCACTCCATTCCCTCTTCCATACCTTGTGACTTTTTCACTTTCTTCCTTCCGCTACCCGTACCTAATTTATCCTTTTCTTTCCTATTACCTACTTCCTCCTCTATACCCTTACCTATCTCCTTCTTCTCTGACCAAAATTCTACACTTTTTTCTCTTCAGCACCACTGGCCCTAGCAATCCGTCTTAGTTTTTCTGTATGTGACCTGCTTCCCCCTTTCATACTGCTATTTCCTTCTTCCCGCTCATTTCTTCCCATTATAAATATAGTTTCTCCTTTCTCTTCACTCCAAACCCACAAATTATGCCTATTAACTCCATCTTCTTCACCCAACTATCCAACTTCACCAATATGGATCTGCTTCCTTTTCATCCATTGATCTTTCCCAATCATTCACCTCCACCTTCATGTGCAATTTGTCAAAAGCTTCTCTATTAAGTTGTTCCACTCTTATAACGTCCTCAGGTACACCACTTATGACTACCTTTAGTTTCCTCTCATTTTTTGCCTATTCTCTTCAGCATATTCTAACTCTCTTATTCACACTTCCAACTCATCCTTTTGCCTACTCCATTCTTTTTCATTGGAATTCATTTCCTTCTTCGTCTCCATCTTTGTCTTCTTTAACTCATCTCTTATACATCTCAACTCCTTTAAAACATCTTCCCACCTTATCTCGTCCCACTCCTTCCTCTCCTCTTCGTCGCTATCCATTGCACTCTTTTTCCTCGTCAGCCTACTTCTCTTTTCCGCTAAACTTTCTTTACTTTCAGATCTAGGCGGCGATGTTATAGTACTCGACCCCGAAACGTATCTATCCATACCTTTCAATTCGTTCATTATTTCAACATACCAAACACTTGTTTGGAATATTTTCTATGTTCTTAACTTTTATAAACTGCACAATCCAATGGGCCCCCACTCTTGTATTTATAATTCTGTTATTTTCTACACTACTAATAAATAGTAGTCCAATTCAAATCATGTGTATAAATTTGGTAACCTTAGTATCCGTTGTTTACTATTTAAATGCAAATACATTTGTTTTTTTACTTGTCACTTAAATGGTAAATACAATTTTTTTGTATTCACCACGTTGTATCTATGTTTATTTTTCACTGTTTTAACACATACGTTCCTTTATTCTGTTAATTTTTGTTAACAAAAATTTAAATTATACGAGGGATCTCTGAATGAAATACCTTATGTTATAAATTTAAGACAAAATAAAAATATGTCTAAAAAATAAATTACTACATTTTTTCTAATATTTTCATGTTCAATAAATATTGATTATGAAAGGTTTAATAATTTAATATTTTGGAAATATTTTCATTTTCTAATTTTTCTGTTTTAAACTTATACTATGAGGTTTTTCATTTAGTGAATTGTCGTATTTTTATCAAAAAAAAATTGTTTTAGCACGCATTAAATAGTTTTTGCTTCATATCAAATAGATACTGAATACTATTGTAGGTTACTTTCAATTACAAAACAAAAGTGATTCAAATTATATGTCAAATTTAGCTTACTGTTGCAAGGTGAACAATTTACCAAGTTCAATCAGTTTATTTATCTTTGCGTGCATGTGTAATATTTGTTACGAGATATTGTTTCGTATATGCCAAAACAGATGTTTTAGAAAACTTTTTAAATGTTAGACTTGTACATTATTATACCGTTCGCACAAATAAAAATATATAAATGATCGCCGTGTAATAGGTTAACTATCTGAGAACATTTAGTTTCAAGGAAATCAATCAATTTACTACCGTTCTCTAAATATTCCACGATCACCAACATATTGTATAATATATTATAAAATTATTAATGAATTGCGCTGAAATCTAATCGATTTTTCAATAAATAGCAATCTTTCACTATATTTCATAAACGCCATTATAGAGACATCAGAAATAAACATCACCAAAACTGAATGCCATTTATAATTCGTCTCGCACTCGAACATGCACACAGAATAAAAATTGAAATCGTATATTATATAGTTTGTCCGTTAGAAAATCATTGAAATCATAGTACGAAACTTTATTAACGCATGTTAGAGTCTTTTATTTCTATCGGTGACCAATTATAAAATTGTGAATGCTTTGTTTCACCTTTGGTGAATGCTAAATGCTTGGTGCTTTGGTGAATGCTTTGGGTAGAATGCTATGTGTCACCTAAGCTTTCACCATTATAGTAAAATTGTTATTGTAATGTTGGATAATGCTAGATTATTTTTAAAACAGTAAATAATATGATGCAAAATGTAAAACTTAAATATTTGAAACAATAAATAACAGACAAATTCAAAAATAACTTTGAGAGCTTTTCTTGTGTACTGTACATTTGACTGTTTGATGATTTGCTTATATTTTCTTGTTATGGCTCTAACGTATTCTTGTTCATTTTTTATGTATTTGGTATTATTATTTTTCTAAGTAGTAAGTATTTTGCTTTTAAAATATGGTTGAACATTGTACTAACGTTTCTTGTTTAATAACAAATGTTCTTTCTTTCTAAACGTCATCTTAGTTATATTTCTAAAGTTCAACTTGAGTATTGTTGATTTTGTTTGACCTAGCCTTATGTTGGTTGTATTGACCTATTAAATTTATTATTCTTATTGAAGTTTATTTTATTTAGTTTATTTTATGAATTTTGCAGTTTCGATTTTTTTTTAAGTTGTATATTTCTATCGTTGACTAATTTAATTATAAAATGGGGAACAGCTTGTTTCACAATCTGTATGAACCCGAATCATTCACCATTATAATAATTTGGGATTGATTGTTAGATTATTTTTGTAAGAGAATAATGCGATCACCATATATGCCTACGATATCTATGACGCGGAGTCTGCTCTACTGTCTGCTATGCCGTGGCCTACGGCCGCTCTACTCACTTTTGGAAAATTTATAACAGAGCAGCACTGCCCCGAACTCTTCAATTAGCCTACGCAACTTATTAATCTCCCAGTCAACTCATTAATCCCCCGGTCCCCTTATATGCCTACGGCGTGGACTGTCCGCTTTGCCGCCCGCACCCTGCGGCAAGTACAACTTAAACAAGTTATCTACAAATAAGTTTTTATATATTAAAAATTTTGCATGGTTATGTGGAAAGTTTGGAGCTTACATATGAAATTATTAGTGGCGCTTGTATTTTGTAGTAACGTTCTAGAGCTACAAAATTTTCTAAGTTAAGTTAAGATCCTAATAAATTATTACCTATAACTTAGATGATTAAATAAATATTGTATTGGCTTTACATTATTCATGTAATACAAAGCAAACTGACTCTAAATATTCTCCTATAAGGATTTTATGATAGAGTTAATCGATACCGATTCTTTCTGAATTGATATCTCATTTATTAACGACGTCAGTAAAATAACACGGACTGGCCAGTTCTCTGGATTGCACTCCGGTCGATGCGCCTCTCCGCTCCTACAATTTACGTTTGGTTTCGCACCGCGCTAAATCTTGTCGTAAATCATTGTCTAAATTGATTTATCACATTTGCAGACGCAAAACTGTCGTCTGCTTTCCTTCGACTCATTTTTAATGTCCATTAGACGTGCTTGCTTCATTTAAGCATTTTATATATAACGTTAAAAAAATATTCTGGTAAAACAAGTTTAATAACACAATAATTAAACAGACCTGACAGGATTAGTTTATTCTCTGGATTTATTTGTTAATACTGATTGAAATAAGTCCTTTGTTAAAACTGATCAAGAACATTCTGATACTTTGACTACTATTTTGCGATCCATAATTTATTAATTGAAGTTACCTGCTACCTTGTGTACTGACGTAGGAGGTGTGGTCAAATAATATGCAGAATTGAATAATCTTTCTTTATTCCTCATTGTAATCTTCAATTTAATGATAATACCAGTGTTTTTATTACTCTTCGAAGCAAGTCTGAAATTTAATTTTCGTTTGCTTTGTCCGTAATTGCAACGTCGTTCTTCATGGTCTTTGTCATTTTTGGGAGTAGACAAAAGTCGAATGATGGGCATGTTGAGTGAAATTGGAGGTTGCGGAATCATAACAATGTTGCTTTTTGCCAAAAATTTACGAACAAGCAATGAGGTATGCGCAGGTGCATTATCGTGGTGCAATCGCCAGGAGTTGTATCATCACAAATTCGGACGTTTTCTTTCCGTAAGCAACGTAGAACTTTTAGCTACAGCTCTTTTTGATCATACGATCTGTCGCTAAGAACTCACGATTCACTAAACCATTAATGTCGAAGAAACCTGAATAGAACTTTCACATTCAAGCGAAGTTAACGCGCATTGTTACTCCTTGTTCTTCAGAAAGTCTAAATTGGGACGTTTGGGCTTTAGTTTTGGCATACCCATCTTTCGTCGCCAGTTATGATTTATTTGAGAAATGCTGGATTGTCGTTAATTTCATTAAGCGGCTCCTGAACAACATCAATTTGACACTACTTTTTATCGAAAGTCAATTTGGGAACAAATTTTGCTGCCATTTTGTTCTACTCAGATCATACCAAATACTAGCTGGATATGAGCCAAATATAATACCAACGTATTCAGTAACTTCTTTAATAGCAACTTACTGGTTTTCCATAACTATTATCTCTACGTTTTCGATATTATTATCAGCTATTCATGTGTTAGAACGCCAAGGCCACTGATCATCCTCAACATCTTCGCAGGCCTCTTGAATACGCTTGTACTATTCATAAATGCTTGTTTTATTCACAGAAGAATTACCAAAAGCAACATATAATAAGTGCAGTGCTGTACAGTGCTGTCATTTTATTTTATTCTTTAACACAAAACTTAATGCAAATTCATTGTTTCATTTATTTCACAAATGAACAATCGCCGTGACACCAAAACAGAAGTTACCTTGTTGATAGCTAGCAATAACCTAAATTACCTGTACGTTCTCTGTAATTACCTGTTGGCAACATACGTTTGGGGAAATATCTACGAATAAAACTGCAACAAAAATTTGATAGGTGGACTTCTGCAACCTGCGAAATTTAAAAATTCCGCGTATTATCTGATAATACATCGTATGGTTGATTAATGATTAACGTACGTTAACCTCTTAATTTCTTGTTAAGTTTATTCTAGTGACCACTAGATACCGAGGTGTGCCACAATTGAGCTGTGGCAAAAAGAATGAGATATAAGCCTGAAAGAAAGAGAAACATTTAAAATGATATCCAAAGTGAAGGAATTTGTGGAATCTAAGCACCATAGCTTCGGTTAGAACTAACTTACATTTCAAGTTTGCTTATTACAATGGAAATAACTGGGAAAATGAAAAAACAGCGGACTATAACGGGAAAAACTGTTTAGATTCTCTCAACGGGAAGAAATGGGGAAAAACGGGTACAACGGGTTTCTGTTTTATGTAGGTTCCAAAAGAACCAGGCAAAGGAACGTTTGCTGGGCTTTATAGTATATTATAAAGATACTGACAGCTCAAAAATCGACTGCGTAGCATAATTGCTGTTAGCGTTTATAAAGAGGAATTATAAACAGGAAAACTTCTGTTTTGATTCTTACAACGGGAAAAAAATGGAAAAAAACGGGTACAACGGGTTTCTGTTTTATTTAGGTTCCAATGGAACCGACTGCGTTGATGGCCAAAAATCGACTGCGTAGAGTAATTGCTGTGAGCGTTTATAAAGAGGACTTGGAAATGTAAAAAAATGGAAACTTCTAATGGTTCCTATATTATGAGTTTAATAAATGATTATTTACAATTGTTGTGCAAAATATTGAGGGTTGACTAAAAATATAGGTCAACTAAAATCGGTTGGTGTTCTTAAAAATATCGAAGTTGTATGCATCATGATTGAAAAGCATCGGCATGTGACATACCGTCAGATAGAAGCAGCCGTAGGCATATTGCTGACTGCAGTACATTTAATTTTGCGTGAGCGTTTAAATCTGAAAGTATTTATCATTGATGAATACCGCATAACTTGACAGAAGATCAACAAAGCGTTGTGTCAATTGATATAACAAAATGATCAACAAATTTGATAGAACAACAGCAAACTAAGTAAGGAACATTGCAACAGGTGAAGAAATGAAACTAAGCAACAATTGCCTTTTTGGGTATTCCAAGATTTACCGAAGCCACCAGAAGGTGTTCGTTGCACAAATGATGAAGCATATTTTAAGAAATAACTCCTGTCTTCATCGATTGTACTGGACGCATCACAACCATTACTTAAATTAGAGAATCAAAAAACAGGATAAATGGATGCATGGCATACAATAATTTATTTGCTAGAACTTATTGATGAAATCAGGAATAATTACCCAACAACGTGTTTCATCCGTCAACAATTGATTAATTGAAGAAAAACATCTAATTAATATCTCATTGCTAGTCTTCTTTGTAGGTACCATCTAAAAGTTGCAAAAATGTCACATCATATGCAAACAATTTTTGTTTTTTTATTGCTTTTTTAAGTACTTAACAGATAACCCCCGCGTTCCTGCATTTATGCATAAATACATAAAACCTGAGAAATAAAATCTCAGGTCAAAAGTTAAAGTGAACAAGATAAGCATTGAGTGTATTGCATCTAAAAATCGAACATCATTTCTCTCGCCATCAAAATCACAGTTTCAATGTCAACTTATCATATATTAATTCATTATTAAATTTATCTTATTATCTAATCAGAATTTCCGAACTACAAATAAAAATTCCCATTTATCATCAATCGATTTATTGTTTAATTAAAATTTCTGAGCCACACCCATTGTTAGTTTCAATCTTTAAAACAGTATTTTGAAGACATTCTTGAAGACAAGTGTCCAACAAATACTTGTTGGCAGAGGAATGAACCACAAAATGAGCCAAAAACTGATATTCTTAGCCTAAAGCTGAGCAAATATTCTTGAATCAGCGGCACTAATAATTTTTCATTTGCACTTTGAACCCACTGATAAACGCAACCACCGCTTTTGCCACCTGCCTGAAATAGAACGGAATTCGAAAAGAGTGATTGACATTTGTCACTCTAATGGCTGTGATATAATGGACACATTATGAAACCTCAAGGTGTCTTTGATTTATATTTCATAAACTAAAGAATACAAAATTTACTCCACTACTTTATTATTATATTTGCATAAACGAATATCATAAAATTTCTCAGGAAGGAATTTCTACTTTCAGGCCAATCTCACTTATTTAAGAACTTTCCATATAATTTGTTGTTTCCTAATGCCACGTAAAAAAATAATTGAGTTGAATTAATATCAATTGCTAGAAATAGGTTACTCCTAGATTCATAAATTTTATTTCAACAAATGCATTCAAATTATATGATATTTAAAATAATTCGTAAAAGTTTTGAAAATTTTAAGCACACTTGTTCAACAAAAACTGCAAATAACCCGGTTCGTCATCGTAAGATTTTGCATAGTAGAATTAGGAGGCTCCAGCTAGAGAAGATTCTGGGATGTCTATGAAAGATTATTTCGAGCGTTGGCTATGGGGAATTTAAAATTAGTTTGTCATAGAATTTTTAAACAAGCGTAAAAGGAGACTCCTCAACTTCATCGCTTCAGACCTACCACAGTTTTGTGAAGTGGAAACACAAAGAAAATTGGACATTCTGGCAGCGAATCAACAATCAATTGAAAAGGCACTCACAAGATTAGGAGCTAGTCTACAAAGTCGTTAACCTTATTATTCGATCAAGAAGTTTCGTATTAACTAATGTCAGGTGGAGCGTCACTCCAACAAATGTCGTTAAGGCTTCAATAATCGCTTGCGACTGATTCTTCAATCTACAAGGCTCCGAAATGCAGGTAGATGAAACCAACTGAAGTTAAGAAGCAATCAAATGCAACCATAAATTAATCGGCATTCGTCTACTCAAATGCTGATCTGCTTCCATTATTTCCCCTATCTTAATATTCTCAAAGTTGAATCCTATATTTCACATTTTTCTCACATTAAATTCTTCTAAAAACCATCCAATTTTTGCATGGGTTCACTTCAGTCTCTTCTCCATTCATTTATCCTTGCAGTTTTCATTGATCTTCTACCAATAAATGTTATTAATTCTCATCTTTTCATCAAACAATACCAACAGTTGAGAGAACCAAACTTTATGCTGGTTTTGTACTCTCAGGTATGTAGCACAAATCAAATCCAAAAACAGTTTTTTTCCGCCTATTTAGTTTTAAGTAGACAAAACCAATTTTAGAAAACTGATTACAATATTGTGCATAGAGATTCTTACATTTGTTCTTCTACGAACATATACATATTCAAAATCAAGCTCTACTTTATACTGTTAGTGCGCTTACGTAAAATTAAATATAAACTTGAATGGAAAATGCCTACTTACCTCCACCATTTCTATAACATAAATATGGAAATCTCCAGACATTTCCCAAACCAATTGCATATCCAAGACATGATAAAACGAATTCCAAGGGTTTACCCCAACTGGCTCTTTCAATTACTTCTTCCTAAAATTATTTTGAATTAAGTATCCAATATATTTCTTTAACAATATTATTTTAATACATTCAATAACAAAACTAAGTTGTTCCTAAAATTGCAAATAGATGTCCTACAAATATTTTCCAATCTTGTGAGCCTTTTTAGTCTTTGTAAAAAAAAATGTTGTTTGAGAAATTTGAAAGAAATCTCCAGTGGCATTGGCAAGATACAATTCATTTTGGAATGAACGATTAATGTATTCTATAATCATTTGTTGAATACACTAATCTAAAGCGAACAAGATGTAGTTCTGTTACTCAATACATGTATTGATTATTACAATGGGACATGCATTTCTAAATGCCATGAGACAAGTCAGAAATGTAATAAATGGTTTATGACTTCCCAATTCTTACGACCAGTTGTTAAAGATTTACGTTTGTTACAGAATTGAATGTTACTAAGACACGACCGCAATTATGCTATAGATTACCATACTGCTACCATTTTATTCTGATTGTAACATTTAATACTCTTGCATGAGATTCAGGTTTGTAAGGGGCTGATGAAAGTGGATGTGATGTAAATGGAAGAGAAAGAAAGTGACTGATCTCTATTATTGTATAAAAACTTATTTCTGCAGGTAAACACAGATGTATACGCAATAACAAAGTACAATACTAATGTTTAGTGTTCATAATATTTGTGATACATAGAATGGCTCGACTCGCAAATTTTAATTAACTGAAAATGATAATTGAAGTTACTTATAATTCAAAATTTATTAGTTTATCTGATTCTATTCCATTCCTTCCATTCCATTATAAAAATTTGAAAAATAAAAGTGTGACGAACCAGATATAATTTGATTCGTTATTTTTCTTGCGTCGTTCTGGAGTGCTATTGTTATGACAAGACATCCAGATTACGGTACTACCTGGATTAAATTGTTGAATGGTGGTTGGATAACAAAAACGTAGTCGAAGATAGGATCATGCATTGTTGAAGATGCAGAATTCATGAATACGGTGGCGTTGGCAGAATCGGTAAACCTGGCACTGAGGAAGACTCTACATGTTAGTTGGAGGCTAGTATTAACACAGGCAAGTCTAATGTGAGGCGCGGAGTTCGCGGACGACGTGGATAGTTGGATTCAATTAGAGTCGATTTGCCTTGAAGGCGTCGAGAAGGAAAAATAAAAATGTGAGAAAAAATATGTGGGTAAAATAGTACTCCGAATTTTACAGTGAGTAAAATTCAGCAGAACTTTGTTTTTAAGAGCCTCGTTTGATACTTGGCCTTTTTTTTTCTTTTGTAGATTTTTAAAACATGATTTTTCTATGAAAACTATTGAATCTTTAGTACAATGCTACAGGAAATACACCAACTGACGGCTGCGTTAGCGCTCGCTGACCGGAAAGTAGTTATAGTCTTACTTAAAAATTAAGACTTCGAATTAGCGCGACAGTTCTCGCTGCAGACCCAAAGACACTAATTCAAAAATTGCATTTATATGAAAATATCTGACAGGGGTCTGTCTCGAGGGGCGTTGGATTGAGAAAAACTGGGAAATCTGCTAAAATTATTAGGAACTTCAGAACTACGACCAACAGGAGATCATCTTTTATCCGTTGGCAATTTCAGGGATCAATGGGACATTATGTTTCTCTCAAACTTCTACGAAAACATAAGCTGTTCAATCAATCAGAACGCAGCGCCAAAAGAATCGCTAAAGAGTCCTTAAAATGTGGAGGCAGCCAGTAAAAAAGCTTATTGATATGGAAATTTCAAATTACCAATTTTTACAAAAGTAATTCCCCGAAGGCCAAAATAACAAACAAATACACCTGCACGCGAAGCTACTCGCTTTCGTACCACGTATGTATTTGCAGGTGTTCAATATTTGTCTTCGAGTATTAATCTCTTTCCAATGCATAGGTGTTAAATATCTACTTTTTTTCTCGTTTATTAAATTATTATTTAGCGAATTAATATATTATATCCGAATTGAATTAAATTTGATTCATCAACTTATATTATATTAGAGAATTACTTATAACATTAATTAATTTAATTAGTTTACATGGAATTTGTTGTCCGAAAACACCTGTATAACATTCAACCTTTATAACAATAGTGCATTATTTCAAAGTTAAGAATTGCAAAGTTTTCTAATCAAACAATATGGTTGTTATTAATACTCTTGCCACAAATCGATGTTTGGTTTTTCTCCATACATTCAGCAAACGCCTGGTTTCGTCGTGATCCCCAAGTTTCAACTTGAAATAAGCAAAATGCTTTCTTCACAAAACGAAATGTTTTTATGACTTTTAGCAGTGTATTCATCACATAATAAAATAAAAGTTGTCAGGAAAAAATGAAACTACTTCTTCAACCCATAATATATAATTAAATACACGAGAACAGAATGATACAAGAATCAAAATCCTTAACTTATTTAGCATGTTGAAACACGATCAAACCTAACAATAAGCTCGTTTATTCTAATTCTTAGAACACATCACGATAAACTTATGAATGGCCAATTTTATAATATCATCGCCGAATTGGAGCTGTCACCACATTTAACATTCAGCTTCTTCAGATCTGCTGGCCTGCGATCTGAAACTGAGGGATTTATTTTTGCATGCCAAGATAGTGTCATAAACACGCTGGTCTACCGTAAGAATATAATGGCCGCAGAGGTGGCAGATACGAACTGCCGAACATGCAAGTATCAACCAGAGACGCGACTTCATATTCTTTCCGCATGCCCGGTGTATGCTGGAACAAAATGCCGCCTTAAAAGTGCTACATTTTCATCTGCGACATTCTTACGGTATAGACAAAAACCCGGTTGCACCCTACGTCATTAAGGATATTGAGACCGTAATTGAAAATGACGCCGTTAAAATCTTTTGGATCTACTGTTTTCCTACACCCCATCAAATAGCTCCAAACAAACCTGATATTGTGTTATTATATTCCACTAAGCGGGAGATGTTCCTTTCTGAATTTTCTAGCCCTGCTGATAAAAATATTGAAATTAACGAACGAGAAAAAGTGGCTAAATATCAGGATTTGCTATGCGATCTAAGGATCCAATATCCACCCCATTTCATTAAATTGGGAGTCCTCATCATTGGAGTCATGGGAGGCGTCAGGTCCTCCCTAATAAACTATATTAAGATCATACCGACTTGCGAGACCAAAGCTGAAGAATTAGCAAGTCAGATGCAAAAGGCCGTAATCCTGGGCACTTTGAGTTTACTTCGGTCACACGACCCGACAATGACGTAAGGACTTACTCTATTGTTTATAGAGCCGTTACGTGAAATCTGCTCAAAAAAGAATTTCGTGTATGACATCGTCCTTTTAAGGGTGCTGAAGTTGTGATTCTTTGGAGGTGCACGCTAAAAAGCGAAAAAATAATAATAATTTATTGGTGTTATACAATAAAGTTTGACGTGTGTAAAACAATAAACTTATACACACGTCAGTCATTATGTAAGTAATATAAAATAGAAATACAGTGTGTATCAAATTATTTCAATAATAAATAAGAAATCAAAATACAACATACATCAGTAATGATGGAGTCAACACAGTAACATTCAGTAAGTGTAACATACGACAAAAATCAGACACAAATTAATGAAAACGTAACAAAATGAAACTCAAACCCTTTTCTTGTTTAAAATTTTATAGTTTTTCATGTCGTTCTTTATGATTAATCCAAATTATCTTTGCTGTGCTCGATTCCATATTCTAGTATTCGATATTCCATATTCCATCGATTCCATATTCCATATTCCATATTCGATTCCAGAAGTAATATTTTAATTACTTCTTATTACAGAAAGATCCACTAAATGCCCATCTTTAATATGTTCGGAATATTATATAAGCAGTGTCGGACAACCGGTGCTCCGTGAAATTTTAACAGATAACGGTTAATCAGATTGTTGTATAAACAAAAGTATTTATTTTGAAAGAATGAAATTTTCGCCGTTCATCATTCATCACAATATCAACACCAGCGGTGTCAAAAACACTGAGACTTAAAAAGTCTCGTTGTTAGAAGATTTCTCTCACTGTATGGATAGAAGAAAGCGGAGCAAATGTTGAAAGAGAAAATGCGAACGCTACATTTCGGCTCTTGCCGACGAGAGTTCATACGCAGTTTATTCTAAAAACTCCCAAAAAAATTAGATGGAGAGATTTCTAATTAGAAAAGATGTAAGTGGTAAGAAAGATAAACCGGACGAGAACAGTGAAGATAAGAAAATTGTAACACAACCACAAGAAAAAAGCGGAAATGCAATGAAGTCTTAAATTTGAATTCATTCCATCTGATAGTGATCGGTCACTATCGTTGTGCCTGATTTGCCGAAGAACTCTCAGCAACGAAGCAATGGTGCCAAGTAAACTGCATCTCATATTGAGACGAAGTATTCTGAGTAAATAGGCAATCCGATCAGTTATTTCGAGAGTCTACGATCAAGGCTTCAAAAACAATGGAAATTTTTTTTTAAAAAATGAATCAGATGCAGCTCAAACTGCTAGCTACTTGATAGCTTAATTCATCGCTCAAAAGAAAGAAGCTCACGCGGAAGCCAAGAAAATAATCCTGCCTGATTTAAAAATTGCAGCTGGATGTATGCTGACGAATGATGCTGTTGAGAAGTTTAAGAACATTTCGCTGTCGTCAAAAACTATTGCGAGAACAATCGAAGATATGTCAGATGTTATTGAATTACAAATGAAAGAATGCTTTGAGAATCATTCAAGAAATGGGCTATCCAGATAGACAAAAGGACAGATATTAGCAATAAAGCTCAGTTGCTGATATTTTTGAGGTTCGTTAATCCAGGAAAAATTGTCAATAACTTTTTCTTTTGTCAAGAACTGAAACAAAAAACAACTCGCGCAGATATTTTTGAATGAGTCGATGAAAATGTTACAAAGTTAACATGGGAAAATTGTGTTAGCGTTTGCACAGATGGACCTCCAGCTGTGCAAGGCTTGAACAAAGGATTCGTCGCACACGTTCTCCAAATGTAAATCCAACAGAAAAATCCAACTGTCAAGTCTGTTCATTGTATGTTTCACAGAGAAGACTTTGTTTCAAAATTGGTTCTTCCCATCCCTCCAGCAACTCTAGATGAGGTCATAAAAGTGAGCAACTACATTAATGCGAGCACTCTTCGATCGAGGAGTTTTTCAACTCTTTAAAAGGCAATGGATTCTGGTTTCAAGACATTGCTTTATCACACTGAAGTCCGATAGCTATCGAAAGGAAAAGTTTTAAATCGGTTTGAAATCTCATTCATTGCTACTGAAGAAATTGATCTTCCTTTCCTGATGAGTGGTGTTTGATGGTTGTGAGTTGCATTCTTTAGTGATCTTTCCCACTAAATGGAGGTTATGTGAGTTTACATGGTGCTCAGGAAAATATTATCACTATCTCTGGCAAGTTAAAAGCGTTTAAGGAAAAACTTATGAAATGTAAAAGTCTGAAATTCAAACTATGCATCTTTTCCGACGGTTGACCAGAATCTTTTAAAATCCCTTATCAAGCAAGAAGTCAAATAAACTTTAAAGTTTTGTGAAGTATTTTCCTAATCTGGATGATTCGGAAAAAGAGTGGGCAGTTAACCCATTCATGGATGGTGAAATTAAAAATGCTTGAAGGAGACAAGGAAAAAATGTAATTGGTTTAGGAAACGATTTGGTTTCCAAAGGATTATTCGCTGAAAAGAAGTCGAAGTTTTGGTTATGTTTTAACAACAAATTTCCTAAACTCAGTAACAAGGCCATCGCATCACCATTTGGAAACTTTTGTCTCTGTGAGCAAGGTTTTTCGACACTTACAGGAATGGAGTCTAAGAGACGCGAGAGACTTCAAATGATCGATAAGGAAATGCGCGTCTATCTTTCAAGAATTGAACCTCACATCAATCTCATATGAGCTGAAAAACAATCTCAACGTTCACATTAATCAAATTTAAGATTTATCTTTCATTCCTTTATTAATAAAATGTCTTTCAGCTTGTAAAATTGACTATTTTTATTGGCGATTATGCTGCCATGACTTTATTTATGGGAAGTCCCTCAGGTGCGTCGCAATTGAAAATTTTTGGACGTAGTGCAGCATCCAGTTCCGGCGCAACTCGAAAGTGGTTACCCTTCACTAATCTAAGTGATCGCAAAGCAATTGAATAAATGTAAGAATTTCTGAAGTGCCTATATTATTATCAGCATTTCATATATTCTGTATTTCCAGACTCTAGGAAACCCCGTCATCTAAGTAGTGTGCTCTTATTTTATTAAGTTTAACCTTTGCGGATTGGTATGCTTCCATCGATATTAAATTACCAAATTGTAAATGCATTGCCAAATTGAAAAAGAAACATCTGTGGTGTGTTGTTTCAACAATTAATAGAGGCATTTTCTAAGGCACCGTTACAACTCTCAAAAAACCGAGAGAGAATTGTGTACCTGATATACAGTTATTTTAATTTAACTTTTTTTCTTTTTAATTTACTGAATTATTTATTTTAATTGCATTCATTTTGAAGTTTCTTTTGATAATAGAGTGCGCGCAGGTCCGAGATGAGGGCGCGGAGATTCTAAAATACATACACGGCCGCGCACGCGCGCAGCTTAGATGGAACATTGGTCATAACTTTATTGATTGGTGCAAAACGGCGTCCTTCGAGCAATTTTTTAGGTTTAGGAACAGTAAGAAGTCACGTACGGAGCTAGATATGGTGAATACGATGAGTGGTCGATCAATCTGTAGCCTAATTGGTTCATTTCTGCCTCCACGATGGCTGCTTTGTAATCAAGTGCGTTGTCATGATGGAAGACAAATGGCTGCGAGCCAAACCAAAGCTTTTTTCAGTTCGGCGTCAAAACAGTCCACTAATGCTACGTAATAATCGCCAGTTATGGTTTTACCCATTGTCAAGTAATAAATAAGAATAATGCTTTTCACATCCAAAAAAACCGGTTCCTATCATCTTATTGGCCGATCGGGTTGTCTTTGCCTTCTTCGGTGATCTTCCTCGCTTTTTGACTGCTCCTTCATCTCCAGCGTGTAATAATGAACCCACATTTCAACAGTGACGTATCGACGAAAAAATCCTTCGGATCACGTTTTATCTTTGCCAAAAGCTTCTTCGAATCCATCAGACTATGCGTTTTTGGTCGATATAAAATGTATAGACACTCGAAAACAAATGGATGCCTAACTAAACATATTATCAAACAACTCAATAAATATATTTCAAAAGCAACCTTTTTTTGTGGCTTCTATAAAAAATTTCGAAACAAAATGGGAAACCCTGCTTTTCTAAATAATGAATGAAACAATCAAATTAATATTGCAAACCGTTTGTCTCGAATTGTGCTTTGGCATTGAATTATTCTGTTAGACAAAGGCCAAAAGGGATTTATTAAATTTATTCAAATGGAAAAATATATAGGTTAGCGTTAGGCTCTGAAGCAATAAAAAGAATTAATTACATTATTTATCAATGAAATTGAATTAGTTTGGTATTAAAAGTTTTACACATAAAAAACTTTGTATCTACGAAAAAAACTGAAAATGTCGTCTACGTTTGAAAATATGAAAGTGAATTATTAATATATATATATA